>OY856409.1:1562980571-1563278071 GCA_963693085.1 Alisma plantago-aquatica | reverse complement strand
TGTGAAGATGGAATGAATGAATGTTTCTGTGTGTGAATATGAAAAGAGATGAAATGAATTAATGGAACTACAAGTTGCTAAATGTGTGTGAATATGACATGAATGAATGAAATGGAACTACATGTTTCTACATGTATGTGATGAATCATATTTGAAATTAAATGTGCTTATACATGTGTGTGAATCACATGATCCATATAAATATATATGATTGTACATCTTGTTAATATTTGTAGGTTTGTGGCCTGTTGTTGGATGAAATCAAAGGATGTTGTAAGCCTATAGTTCAGAACTGAACTGCAGGTTCTGCATCCTACTGACCAGCTAGATAGTAGGCCTGAAGCTGATAAGAAAAAAAACATCAGCGTCGGTTAAAAACCAACAACCGACAACAAATGCTTAATTGTGTTGGTTGTTTGCTAGAAACCAACGCCTAAGGTCCGACTGCTGGCGCTTTTGGGTTGTAATCGGGAATGGCTTTGTGTCGTCAGTTATGTAACTGACGCTGAAGAAGTCTACTTTTAGTGTCACCCACTTGGGTGTCGCTTCAAAACTGATGACAAAAGTCTTACTTAACCAACGCTAAAGGTGTTATTTGTACCAGTGCCATCAAATATTAAGCTAATGTCATCATTGATTGATAGCATCATTAAAATACTTAGTGAATGATAATTAAACTTCTAATTGAGCCAAAAATTGACCTAAGGGGGTGACCATAGGTTGTCACCATAGAATTTGACACCCTTGATCACGAACATCAGTTGCCAAGATAGCAACACCATTGGCTGTTGAATGGTATGGCCATCAGTTGTGTGATAGGGAAGGAAATAGCTTGAAAACCCTAATTTGAACCATCGATTGTTTTATACTTAGAACCATAGGTTGTTGCTATCAACCTATCCCATATCATATTATACCTTAGAAAGGTCGTACATATGTTCACAAGTTCATATAGAACTGGAACAGAACATGAAACACCATAAAAATTTTATAACCCTAAACAAGCATGGTTTCTTTATGCTTAGATCATCACATTAAAGCATAAACATGAACTAACAAGCTTCTAGCAAGCAATATAAGTGAAGAATGTTATATAACTCACCTCTATAGAGTAGATCAGATCCCAAATAGTAAGAATATCAAGAAAATAAGGCAAGAAAACCCTATATTCAGATCTGAACTTGGCCAAGTAGGCACTTCTCTCCACAAAGAAGCAAAACCCTGGAAGAAGAAACAAGAAGGATAGATTTTTGAGTTCTAGAGCAACTTTCACCGACCTGGAGAAATATAGGAGGAAGAAGAGAAAAGAAATAAATGGAGGAAATAAGGTAATACTTACACTTTTAGGTCAAAATCACTAGGAAGGAGCTTTAGGAACCCCTAAAGGAAGTCAATTGTAACCCTAGATTCTTTTTCCAAGAAGATCCCCACTTTCTTCTTCCTTGGACATGAACTTCATAGTAGCACAGAGGGAGAATGAGGTTTGTAGAAGGATGGAAGTGGTGGAGATAAAATGGTTAATTTGGGTGCTTAGGGATAGGTATATAAAACTTTAAGATAAAGAAAAAGAAAAAGAAAAAGTTGAAGTTCTAGTAACTTTCCAAGTGTCCTGGCCTTAAACTATTAAGAATATACAAGAACACACACTAGAAGCTCCCCCACCATCCATATAGACATTCTTAGCTCTCCTTTTTCGAATTTAAAATCCAATCAAATAATTAATTAGTTGATAGGTACTAAAGGTAGCTCATCCATGAAGGGTAAACCCTAAAATACCCTTGAGGAAAACACCTTCAAACCATGGCTAACCTAGGAGCCCCATGGCTCAAAATAGTCAAGAATGATAAGATAACATATAAGGAACATAATGTATGTGACAAATTGCAAAGAAAACCCCTCGATTGGGTAAATTATAGAAAAGTCCAAAATGTACATAAAATTGCATAACTTGCTCAAACAATGTCCAAATTGGACCAAATTTGAAAATTAAGCTTGTATTATGATTTTAAAGCATATCACAAGGTTATATTAGGGTTCTAAGAATTGAATTATGGTAATTAATCTTATTCAACTCATTAAGCAAGTTTAGGGGCCTTATAGTGACTTCATAATTCAGAGTTAATTTTCAAGACTAAGCATTAAATTAATCCAATTATGCCAAACAAATTATGTTTATTAATTAAGAAGGGTTAGGGAACTTATAGTCATAAACCCCTAACAAGGATTTCCCCCCTAAAATCCTAATAAAACTAGGATGGGTACTTCCTACGCATCTCCTCCTCTAACTTCCATGCTGCTTCCTCTACATCACAATTATGCCACAACACCTTCACTATAGCTATATCCTTCTTCCTAAGATTTTGCACATACCTATCTAGGATCAACATTGGACTGAAAACATATGAAACATCAACATCCAACTCCACTTACACCGGTTGTATCATCTACTCTATATTGGGATGACACTTACTCAACATCAAAACACAAAACACATCGTGTAACTGGTGCAACTATAATGGCAACTCCCAACCCGTATGCAACCTTCCAACTTGTTCTATTATAAGGTATGGTCCCATTAACCTAGGATCCAACTTACCCTTCTTACCAAACCTGAGCACACCCTTCCAAGGGGAAACCTTAAGAATCAATCAATCTCCAACTTGGAACTCCAAGGGTCTATGGTAGTTGGCAGCATATGACCTCTATCTATCATGTGTTGCTTTCAACTATTGTTGGATCACCTTGATCTTCTCTATAGTATAATAAACCAACTCAAGATACAACAACTAGTATTCACTGACTTCTTACCAACAAATAGGGTGTAATGCCCCTAAACTTGCTTAATGAGTTGAACAAGATTAATTACCATAATTTAATGCTTAGTGCATCATTAAGTTGATTAAGTTGAATTAAGTACTCACTGATGAAATTAGTGCTTTGATTGAAAGTTACAGTCTAATTAGTATATTTTCTTGCCTTGAGGTTGTACAAAATTTCACTCTTGAAATTTTGTAAAAAGAATCGCTTGATTTGGACATTCGAGTCAATAATTATGCCATTTTATAATTCTTTGGACTTGGTTGCAAATTTACCATAACTAATAGCCCCCTTACCCTTATCTTCTTCTTTTCCAAATTATTTCACCCGATAAAATAGGATCACCACTTGAAGCAGTACTCAAGCAACCAGCAGGCCCGATTGACCTGCAACAGAGGAAAACGGGCGGCCGATTTTGGTCCCCTTGGCTTCAGATCTAGCAACTCCATCACCATTTCCCCCTTCCTTTCTTATTCTTCCATTTCCCTTCCTTTTCTTTGCCCTAGCTCATGGCCCACCCACAGATGTGGTGCTGGATTGCTGTGCGACCTGCAACAGGCGTCGACCAGCAGAGGGAGCGATGGCGCGACGTCATAGGTTGATCCAGTAGGCGCCCTACTTCCTTACCTTCTTCCTCTTCATTTACTCCTCCTCCTCCACACCCTAGCAGTGCCCAGCTGTTCCCCCACCTGCCCCAACCTACAGGAGTAGCCACGAATGACCAACACAGCTGCAGCACGTCTAGCAGCCACTTGAGAGGGAGGGGTGGGGCATTTCTTGGCCCCATATCTTCGGCCATCGACCAGCTGCACGTTGATGCTCTCCTTCCTCTTCCTTTCTCAACCACGATGCCCAACTAGCAGGGCGGCATCCCAGCTAGCTTGAGCAGCAACAACTGTAGCTGTGGCCTTGAGCCACCTTGGGAGCGAGGAAGCACCGATGAATGATGCTTTGAACTCATCTTTAAGGTCCAAGCATGAAGCTATATATCCTAGCCAAGTTTATCCATCAAGCAAGTCCATTTCCAACCCATGCATGTGTTAGCAGTAACTTGTTTGCAACAGATAAACAGAACTATTCCAGAGGTTGAAGACAACCCAAAATTTGCCCGGAAACATGCTTTGGACGCATTTCCGGACGAATTCAGACATCCCGAACCACTATGAGTAGAATTTCACTCACTATGCAAGATTTAACTCTAGAAATCGGAAATTTTTGGTTAATTGTGCATTTTTAACTGATAACAACAAATATTAGGTGCTGGGCAGTATTTGGCATCACCTGGCTTTTTATTTCACAAATCGCTTCTTTAGGCTTTTGTATAACCTAGTTTATCATCCGATCAATGTGGTTTAGACTAGTGGAATTACATGGTTAATCGAAACCTTGTTTACTCGATTAAATGTCGAAATCAGTAGTGCACAACCAGAAAAATGTTCCATGGTAGAATTTGATATAAAGCTCTAAAACCCTACCTTTCTTGCTCCTTATGTTTAGGATTTGCTCATTTCATGAAGAAAGGTGCTAGATGGACAAATTCATAGCTTATTCTTATATTTTCTACCCTGCCTTCTCAAGATTTCTTCGGTGTGGGGTTTCATCTTCTCATTAGAGGCAAGTTTTATAACTTGCTCCATGTTTATTTCTTACCATAAGCTTTCTAGATCATGTTCTTGTTTGAAAATGATGATCCATGCACTAAAAAGATATGCTTGACTTGGATTTCGATTTTTATAATGTTCCCTGTTCTGATTTCAGTTATATATGAACCTGTGATCATGTGTATGATATTCCTAAGGTACAATATGACTTGGATCAGGTTGATTTGACAACCTATGGTGCTAAGCACCTATCAAACAATGGTCAATTTAAGGGTTTTAAGCTGATTTCTTCGATAAACCATGACCCGATGATGGTACCATTGCAACAACCCTATGGTGTTGTCTTCATAAAAACTGGTTGTCATGATCAAGTGTGTCAAATGATGGTGACAACCTATGTTCACCCCCTTAGGTCAGGTTTTGGATCAATTAGAAGTTTAATGATAACCATTAAGTACCCTACTGATGTTATCAATCAATGTTGACATTATCTTAATATTTGATATTGGTTAATGAATTAGTGTTGATCTAACAATCTATGGTGACTTAATGGTCACTAATGATGGTGGATCAGGTCTCTACAACCTATGGTGAGTCAAGAATTGTAGTTTTAGCATCAATTAAGCCTTAGGTCAATGGCTTCTTGGGTTACTTGATGCAATGGTCAGACCTATACTGTAATTGATGGTTTTAACATGTGAACTTGACCCAATGGTCGAGATCTACTATTTATTCCTCCATTAAGGTGGAATGATGGCTAATGTAATATTTTGGTCCTAATAATGTGATTTAGATGGTTTCCTTTATATGATCAACTTAAGGAGCTTACTTGTTGACAATGGATGGCTTGTTTTAACTGAACAGTGGATTGTGGGTTTAACCCTACTCTTGATGGAACTTTTTGTATTGATTATCAAGTGGTCTAGGGTTAGATGGTGACTCTTTCTAGAGCACAAATCAAGGACTTCATAGTTGGTTTATCCAAGGTGTTTACTTATGTAAACAACCAAAGGTCTTACCTTTTAAACATCCAATGGTTCTGGGTGACATTGTGGTATGGTGATATTGATTGAATGATGATGGAACAAATAGAGGGTTACACTTAATAAGGTAGTATTACCTATTCATTCATATGAATAGAAAGGATGATAACCATATTGTGTTGATATGTAACCCTAATTAGGTATAGATTGTTATACCTAGCTTTAATATAACTAAATGATGGTAATTGGGTATGAATAGTCCTTGAATGACTAATACAATCATGGAGTACTCTATTATTGTTGAAACCCTAGTATGCTATAACCTAATAATTATACCTTGATTTATGTGTGGGTTCATACTTGAGAATAGTATGTAATGTGATGGTGATGCTTCATCTTATGCATCCATGATCCAATGGGGATGTAGTGAGTTAGGGTTTGGGTATAAGTGCTGATTAGTAATATTGATATAATTTATCATGTTGAACCTAACTCTAATACAATTAGATAAAGATGAGTATTCATGTTTAACATTCTTATATGATGGAATTATGGTAGAATAACCTCCTGACTATGATCATAACCTTGATATGTTAATTGGTGGTTATTATAGCCACATGGTTGATACTTTCTTATGCTAAACATGTGCATAATGAATATGATGAGAGTTAATCATATCTAGATTCGTTGCATGTTGATGTAATAAAGGAATGTTCTTAATGTTAATATAACCCTGCTATGATTGTTTATGAATACCACCTAGCTCATAAATGCAATATTATGCTGATCTGGTGTATTATATATAATTGATGTTGTTGAGCCTTATTATAAGGC
This sequence comes from Alisma plantago-aquatica, assembly GCA_963693085.1. Lineage (NCBI taxonomy): Eukaryota > Viridiplantae > Streptophyta > Magnoliopsida > Alismatales > Alismataceae > Alisma > Alisma plantago-aquatica. The sequence goes on along the minus strand of OY856409.1, from coordinate 1,563,271,836 downwards.
ATGCAAAGATAATGATGATATTGTAGGGAATAATATGATGGTCTTAATGACCTTTGGGCATTGTTGAGCCCTGAATGAGGTGTAATCCTCTTATGTTGAGAAGGGTTGATACCCTGTGATATTGTGAAAAGGATTTATATCTTGTGATAATATGATGACTAGTGTAGTCTAATGAATGGTAAGTGAATAGTACCATGTGATGATGAGATGAGAAATTATGTTTCATATGTTTTATATCTTTTCAAGTTTTGATATTTATAAGCTTTCTAGAAGTGAATTAGGGTTTGTATGTCCACTTGTTTGATGCAGCCTTAATTCACCCAATTGGCATAACGAATCAAGTGCAACTCTAAGCATGTAGTGCCCTTTGTCGTAGAACCATCTTCAGTGTCAAAACTTGTTGTATGGTGAAATGAGTATTCCTAAGGGAAACTCAGAGCGCATACTGTTGAGTATGTGGGGTTGGTAGGTTGAGAATATATCCTGTCATCCACAATGCAGATTGTGGAGGTTGGCTATGGTCATGCCTCATACATCTGATGTGATTGAGAATGACTGCGGTCGTGTCTTGGTGATTATAACTTGATGTGATTAGAGGACAACTGCAGTTGTACCTCAGTGATTGGGTTTGAATACCCTAGTTTCTAGTGCCGTGACCTGTACCATGGTCAGACTAGTGGTTTTCAACTTAACTATATGTCACTGTGGTGGCATCTTTGACTGATATGTCACTGCCTTTTTACTCGTACTGACCGAGGGGAAGAGATCTTAGGATACCGGTACTCCAAGATCTTGTACGGAACCAAATAGCCCTTTGCAGGGGTCGGTTGGAATCTGAATGATATGATTCAAATTCCCCAGGGCATAATAAAAGATGTAATACATCCGTATAGCATATCTGTTTAGGGTTATACACGACGCTTCACATTGGATGATAACTCTTATTTGTTATCTTTACATAAAGATGAGGCTTAATGTAATTAAGAGATAGTAGATATACTTATGTTGTGGATATGCTTAAGATTGTAGATGCATACATACAGTAGCTATGCTTTGGTTGATAACTATACTACTACGGATGATTATAATCATGATGCTAAATATCTCATGTTGTTAGTTATATTTAGCATGCTAGCCATGCCTTTGTAACTAGAGATGCATATACTGCTAATCATGCTTATCTAGGTAGTTGTGCTTATGTTGTTAGATCTTCTTATGATGTTGATATGTTCAACCAATTAGACATGCTCATGTTGTTAGCTATGCTATGTTACTAGACTTGCTCATGATGCTAGAACTGCATATGCTACTGAATTGCTTATATTGTCAACAAGATAAAGGATGATAGTCTAGCTAATGATGATAGATATTATCTGCTCTTTTATGTATTTTGTTAATCATCAATACTGTTGATCTTATTTGTTATATCTGATTAAACTGCTTAACTATTTAATTACTTAAAAATGTTGTAATCAATAAATGTCGTTGGAGGTTATATCTCTTGCTGGGACATGGGTCTCACCCTTGTGGTTCGCCACATTTTTTTAGGTAATCGAAAGTGATGAAAACAAACATGTGGCAGAAAAGAGGAGCTATAGTAATGAATATTTGATAAAGTTGATTAGATGTCTAGTTTGTTCTAGAGTCATCCCTATACTCTCAGGTCTGGGCAGGAAAAGTTTTTATATGGTGTTTCAAACGAATCAAATTTTTGTTAGCATATTAATGCTTATTTGCGTGGCATATATAAATATTGTTCTCATGTGTATATATGTTGTGTCTAAGGAAATAGAACATTTTGTATCAAATTCTTGGTATAGTATTGATATAAGAGATGTTGGTCTCTCATGGAAATGTTTTTGAGTGGGTGTTGATGTTGAAATCGGTTTTAATTTACCCATATTTTTGGGTATGTGATTATTTAGTGATTGATTGTGTTTTATAGTTTGAGTAATCTCATTTAGAGTGACGGGTCTCGACAGTTTGGTATTAGAGCTTTAGGTTCACTGAGTCTACAGGGACACTAGGACTTAGGACTAGGATGGTGTCTAAGTTAAGAATGTGACACAAAAGCATGGTGCATACTGCCTAGTCTCAGTGCTTGGATGCCCTGGCCAGGTATTCAATTATTGAAGAAGGGTAAGTATGGAACTCTTAGATTGTTGTCTTTCTGATTACTCTGATCAAGTACTCATTTTGAGACAATCTAAAGAGCATAATGAATAAGAAATCATGGTGTTAATTTCTCAATCCTACATTAAAGAAGATGAGAATTGCATCATAATCTATCAAAACTTGAATGTTTGGTTAATATAAGAGAATGATACAACACCATGAAATCTAAATCTGAAAAAAATAAGGAAAAGAGGAGTTCTTGAAGATGTGATTCAAGAAGATAATAAAGTAAAAGATAGATAAGTCTATGCTTATAAAGTGAATCAAGGTATGAAATCCACATAAGATAGAGAGAACTCCTATAACAAGTACAAAATGAGAAGATGAATGGGAACAATGAAAAGAAATAAGGTAGAACCTGAGTTAATCTCAGACCAACCTATGTATGTAAGAAAGTGTTAATAAAAAATCAGCATGACATGTGAAAGAAATTAAGGGAGATGATCCCAATTTAATGAAGAAAATATGGAATATGATGATTTACATGTCGATAAGTGGTTGAAAAACATAATAAAATAAGAGAACATACACTAGTGGGATAAATAGTCATCAAGGAAGGAGTAATGAGATATGTTAATCATGATGATTCCTATACTAATGGCAAGGAACCAAAAATGAAAAAGGTGAAATGATACATAAGAAGTTGTAATATGCATAATGAAAATAGAATTGGTTACGTTTTTGCTAGTGACCCCTGAACAATGTTGCTATGATGTGCGAAGTATGTTTCCCTTTGTGTCTTTCCTTTCTAGGGCACATATTTCAAGTGGATCATTGCCACTTAGTATGTGTGGATTCATTCTAAACATGAGGATGGATATCTTACTATAGAATAAGGTTGTTTGGACTATGATACCACGATCATAAAATTTGTGATGATTTTGCTTTTGAGCCTTCCAATAATTAGGAAGACTCCTTTTATATGTCTTGATATTTGTTATGTTGGTAAAAGTAGATGAGATAAGGATGTGAGTTCCTTATAGCGCATGAGGTGGATACCAAGGTAATGAATCCTAGTATCCAAGATGTATCAATTATATGAGAAATATGTGAAGGTTGGAGATGTTTTTCAAATGAACATTCCAAGTATTCCTCTCATGTAGAGAGAGATAGAGAGTTGATAATGATCCTATAAATGTTGTTTGTAAGGAAAAACAAAAGTGATTCTATAATGTTGTGTATGGTTCAGTGATAGTTGGGAAAGACCACTATCAAGGATAGATGGTTTGTTGGTCAATAGATATGTGATACCATGTTCCTTTAAGATAAACCTATGATAAAATATCAATGCATAAGAGTTAGATTGGATGACCTAATCCACATGACCGTGATGAGTTTAGAGTTATGTCCTTTAGACTAACCAATGTACCAATAGAATTTATGAATAGGAGGAAGAGAGTGTTCAAGTAATGTCTTACAAGTTGTAGCAATCTTTGAATGATGACATGTCAAAGTATTTCAAATATGGTCAAAAATATGATCAATATTTATTCAAAAACCTTAGGGTTGCTGAAGTAGTAACTTCTATGAGAACAAGTTGAATAAGAATGAGATGGGGTTGATTAAATTTCTTAATGGGATCATGATGTGTCTTCTTATGTCGGCGTTTTTTTGCTGATCCAAGATGAGATATGTATGAATGATGTGACATTACCATGATATGAAAGTAAGCATGTGAAGGTAATAGGATGAGGTGCAAAGGAAGTACCCATCTTTGTTTACCTTGGATTTTGGAAGAAAAATCCCTGTTAGGGGTTTATAGTTGTAAGGCCCCTAAACTTGCTTAATGAGTTGAACAAGCTTAATTACCATAATTTAATGCTTAGTGCATCATTAAGTTGATTAAGTTGAATTAAGTACTCACTTATGCAATTAGTGCTTTGATCGAGAGTTATAGTCTATTTAGTATGTTTTCTTTCCTTGAGGTTGTAGAGAATTTCACGCTTGAAATTTTGTAAAAAGAATCGCTTAATTTGGACATTCGAGTCAATATTTATGCCATTTTCTAATTCTTTGGACTTTGTTGCAAATTTCCCATAACTAATAGCCCCCTTACCCTTATCTTCTTCTTTTCCAAATTATTTCACCCGATAAAATAGGATCACCGCTTGAAGTGGCGCTCAAGCAACCAACATGCCCGATTGACCTACAATAGAGGAAAATAGGCGGCCGATTTTGGTCCCCTTGGCTTCGGATCTAGCAACACCATCACACTTCCCCCTTCCTTTCTTCTTCTTCTTCTTCCATTTCCCTTCCTTTTCTTTGCCCTAGCTCATGGCCCACCTGTAGATGCGGTGCTGTGTTGCAATGCAACCCGCAGCAGCCGCTGACCAACAGAGGGAGAGAGGGCGTGACGTCATAGGTTGATCCAGTAAGTGCCCTACTTCCTCACCTTCTTCCTCTTCATTTACTCCTCCTCCTCCACACCCTAGTGGCTCCCAACTGTGCCCCCACCTGCCCCAACCTGCAGGAGCAGCCATGGCTAACCAACACAGCCACTTGAGAGGGAGGGGCGGGGCGTTTCTTGGCCCCATAGCTTTGGCCATCAATCAGCTGCACGTTGATTCTCTCCTTTCTCTTACTTGCTCAACCGCGATGCCCAACCAGCAGGGTGGTGCCCCAGCTAGCACGAGTAGCAACAGGTGCAGCCGTGGCCTTGAGCCACCTTAGGCGCAAGGAAGCACTGAGGAATGATGCTTTGAACTCATCTTTAAGGTCCAAGCATGAAGCTGTAGCTCCTAGCCAAGTTCAGCCATCAAGCAAGTCTATTTCCAACCTGTGCGTGTGTTAACAGTAACTTGTTTGCAACAGATAAATAGAGCTATTCTAGAGGTTGAAGACAACCCAAAATTCGCCCGAAAATAGGCTCTGGATGCAAATCTGGACGAATTCGGACATCCGAACCACTGTGAGTAGAATTTCACTCACTATGCAAGATTTAACTCTGGAAATCAGAAATTTTTGGTTAATTGTGTGTTTTCACTGATAACAACAGATATTAGGCGCGGGGTAGTATTTGGCATCGCCCGACTTTTTATTTCACAAATCACTTCTTTAGGCTTTTGTATAACCTAGTTTATCATCCAATCAGTGTGGTTTGGACTAGTGGAATTACATGGTTAATCGAAACCTAGTTTACTCGATTAAATGTCAAAATCAGTAGTGCACAACCAAAAAAATGTTCCATGGTAGAATTTGCTATAAAGCTCTAAAACCCTACCTTTCTTGCTCCTTATGTTTAGGATTTGCTCATTTCATGAGGAAAGGTGCTAGATGGACGAATTTCTAGCTTATTCTTGGATTTTCTACCCTACCTGCTCGAGATTTCTTCACTGTGGGGTTTTATCTTCTCATTAGAGGCAAGTTTTATAACTTGCTCCACGTTTACTTCTTATCATAAGCTTTCTAGATCATGTTCTTGCTTGAAAATGATGATCCATGCACTAAAAAGATATGCTTGACTTGGATTTCAATTTTTATAATGTTCCTTGTTCTGATTTCAGTTATATATGAACCTGTGATCATGTGTATGATATTCCTAAGGTACAATATGACTTGGATCAGGTTGATTTGACAACCTATGGTGCTAAGCACCTATCAAACAATGGTCAATTTTAGGGTTTTAAGCTGATTTCTTCGATAAACCATGACCCGATGATGGTACCATTGCAACAACCCTATGGTGTTGTCTTCATAAAAATTGGTGGTCATGATCAAGGGTGTCAAATGATGGTGACAAACTATGTTCACCCCTTAGGTCAGGTTTTGGATCAATTAGAAGTTTAATGATCAACCATTAAGTACCCTACTGATGTTATCAATCAATGTTGACATTAGCTTAATATTTGATGTTGATTAATGAATTAGTGTTGATATAACAACCTATGGTGACTTAATGGTCACTAATGATGATGGATCAGGTCTCTACAACCTATGGTGAGTCAAGCATTGTAGTTTTAGCATCAATTACGCCTTAGGTCAATGGTTTCTTGGGTCACTTGATGCAATGGTCAGACCTATACTGTAATTGATGGTTTTAACATGTGAACTTGACCCAATGGTCGAGATCTACTATTTATTCCTCCATTAAGGTGAAATGATGGCTAATGTAATATTTTGGTCTTAATAATGTGATTTAGATGATTTCCTTTATATGATCAACTTAAAGAGCTTACTTGTTGACAATGGATGGCTTGTTTTAACTGAACAGTGGATTGTTGGTTTTACCCTACTCTCGATGGAACTATTTGTATCGATTATCAAGTGATGTCTAGGGTTAGATGGTGACTATTTCTAGAGCACAAATAAAGGACTTCATAGGTGGTTTATCCAAGGTGTTTACTTATGTAAACAACCAAAGGTCTTACCTTTTAAACATCCAATGGTTCTGGGTGACATTATGGTATGGTGATATTGATTGAATGATGATGGAACAAACGTAGGGTTACCCTTAATAAGGTAGTATTTCCTATTCATTCATATGAATAGAAGGGATGATAACCATATTGTGTTGATATGTAACCCTAATTAGGTATAACTTGTTATACCTAGCTTTAATATAACTAAATGATGGTAATTGGGTATGAATAGTCCTTGAATGACTAATACAATCATGGAGTACTCTATTATTGTTGAAACCCTATTATGCTATAACCTAATCGTTATACCTTGATTTATGTGTGGGTTCATACTTGAGAATAGTATGTAATGTGATGGTGATGCTTCATCTTATGCATCCATGATCCAATGGGGATGTAGTGAGTTAGGGTTTGGGTATAAGTGCTGATTAGTAATATTGATATAATTTATCATGTTGAACCTAACTCTAATACAATTAGATAAAGATGATTATTTATGTTTAACATTCTTATATGATGGAATGATGGTATAATAACCTCCTGACTATGATCATAACCTTGATATGTTAATTGGTGGTTATTATAGCCACATGGTTGATACTTTCTTATGCTAAACATGTGCATAATGAATATGATGAGAGTTAATCATATCTAGATTCTTTGCATGTTGATGTAATAAAGGAATGTTTTTAATGTTAATATAACCATGCTATGATTGTTTATGAATACCACCTAGCTCATAAATGCAATATTATGCTGATCTGGTGTATTATATATAATTGATGTTGTTGAGCCTTGTTATAAGGCATGCAAAGATAATGATGATCTTGTAGGGATTAATATGATGGTATTAATGACCTTTGGGCATTGTTGAGCCCTGAATGAGGTGTAATCATCTTATGTTGAGAAGGGTTGATACCCTGCGATATTGTGAAAAGGATTTATATCTTGTGATAATATGATGACTAGCATAGTCTCATGAATGGCAAGTGAATAGTACCATGTGATGATGAGATGAGAAATTATGTTCATATGTTTTATATCTTTTCAAGTTTTGATATTTATATGCTTGTTAGAAGTGAATTAGGGTTTGTATGTCCACTTGTTTGATGCAGCCTTAATTCACCCAATTGGCATAACTAATCAGGTGCAACTCTAATCATGTTGTTCCATGTGCCGTAGAACCATCTTCAGTGTCAGAACTTGTTGGATGGTGAAACGAGTATTCCAAAGGGAAACTTGGAGCGCATACTATTGAGTATGAGGGGGTGGTAGGTTGAGGATATATCCTTGCCATCCAAAATGCAGATTGTGGAGGTTGGCTATGGTCATGCCTCCTACATCTGATGTGATTGAGAATGACTGTAGTCGTGTCTCAGTGATTATAACATGATGTGATTAGGGGACAACTGCGGTTGTACCTCAGTGATTGGGTTTGAATACCCTATTTTCTAGTGCCATGACCTATACCAAGGTCGGACTAGTGGTTTTCAGCTTGACTATATGTCACTGTGGTGGCAGGTTTGACTGATATGTCACTGCCTTTTTACTCGTACTGACTGAGGGGAAGACATCTTAGGATACCGGTACTCCTAGATCTTTTACGGAACTGAATAGCCCTTCACATGGGTTAGTTGGACTTTGAATGGTACGGTTCAAATTCCCCAGGGCGTAATAAAAGATGTAATACAACCGTATAGCATGTGTGTTTAGGGTTATACACGATGCTTCACATTGGATGATAACCCTTGTTTGTTATCTTTACATAAAGATGAGGCTTAATGCAATTAAGAGATAGTAGATATACTTATGTTGTGGATATGCTTAAGATTGTAGATGTGTACATACAGTAGCTATGCTTTTGTTGATAACTATACTTCTACAGATGATTATAATCATTATGCTAGATATCTCATGTTGTTAGTTATTTAGCATGCTAGCAATGCGTTTGTAACTAGAGATGCATATACTGCTAATCATGCTTATCTAGGTAGTTGTGCTTATGTTGTTAGATCTACTTATGATGTTGATATGTTCAACCAATTAGACATGCTCATGTTTTTAGCTATGCTATGTTACTAGACTTGCTCATGATGCTAGAACTGCATATGTTACTGAATTGCTTATATTGTCAACAAGATAAAGGATGATAGTCTGGCTAATGATGATAGATATTATCTGTTCTTTTATGTATTTTGTTAATCATCAATACTGTTGATATTATTTGTTATATATGATTAAACTTCTTAACTGTTTAATTACTTAAAAATGTTGTAATCAATAAACGTTGTTGGAGGTTATATCTCTTGCTGGGACATGGGTCTTACCCTTGTGGTTCGCCACATTTTTTTAGGTAATCGAAAGTGACGAAAACCAACATGTGGAAGCAAAGAGGAGCTATAGTAATTAATATTTGATAAAGTTGATTAGATGTCTAGTTTGTTCTAGAGTCATCCCTGTACTCTCAGGTCTGGGCAGGAAAAGTTTGTATATGGTGTTTCAAATGAATCAAACTTTTGTTAGCATATTAATGCTTAGTTGTGTGGCATATATAAATATTATTCTCATGTGTATATAAGTTGTGGCTAAGGCAATAGAACAATTTGTATCAAATTCTTGGTATAGTATGGATATAAGAGATGTTGGTCTCTTATGCAAATGTTTTTGAGTGGGTTTTGACGTTGAAATCGGTTTTAATTTACCCATATTTTTGGGCATGTGATTATTTAGTGATTGATTGTGTTTTATGTTTTGAGTAATCTCATTTAGCGTGATGGGTCCCAAAATTTGGTATCAGTGCTTTAGGTTCACTGAGTCTACAGGGACACTAGGACTTAGGACTAGGATGGTGTATAAGTTAGGAATGTGACACAAAAACATGGTGTATATTGCCTAATCTCAGTGCTTGGATGCCCTGGTCAGGTATTCAATTATTGAAGAAGGGTAAGTATGGAACTCTTAGATTGTTATCTTTCTGATTACTCTGATCAAGTAGTCATTTTGAGACAATCTAAAGAGCATCACGAATAAGAAATCACAGTGTGAATATCTCAATCCTACCTTAAAGAAGATGAGAATTGCATCATAATCTATCAAAACTTGAATGTTTGGTTAATATAAGAGAATGATACAACACCATGAAATCTGAATCTGAAAAAAATAAGGAAAAGAGGAGTTCTTGAAGATGTGATTCAAGAAGATAATAAAGTAAAAGATAGATAAGTCTATGCTTATAAAGTGAATCAAGGTATGAAATCCACATAAGATAGAGAGAACTCCTATAAAAAGTACAAAATGAGAAGATGAATGGGAACAATGACAAAGAAATAAGGTAGAACCTGAGTTAATCTCAGACCAACATATGTATGTAAGAAAGTGTTAATGAAAAATCAACATGGTATGTGAAAGAAATTAAGGGAGATGATCCCGATTTAATGAAGAAAATGTGGTATATGATGATTTACATGTCGATAAGTGGTTGAAAACATAATAAAATAAGAGAACATACACTAGTGGGATAAATAGTCATCAAGGAAGGAGTAATGAGATATGTTAATCATGATGATTCCTATGCTAATGGCAAGGAACCAAAAATGAAAAAGGTGAAATGATACATAAGAAGTTGTAATATGCATAATGAAAATAGAATTGGTTACCTTTTTGCTAGTGACCCCTGAACAATGTTGCTATGATGTGGGAAGTATGTTTCCCTTTATGTCTTTCCTTTCTAGGGCACATATTTCAAGTGGATCATTACCACTTGGTATGTGTGGATTCATTCTAAACATGAGGATGGATGTCTTACTATAGAATAAGGTTGTTTGGACTATGATTCCACGATCATAAAGTTTGTGATGATTTTGCTTTTAAGCCTTCCAATAATTAGGAAGACTCCTTTTATATGTCTTGATATTTGTTATGTTGGTAAAAGTAGATGAGATAAGGATGTGAGTTCCTTATAGTGCATGAGGTGGATACCAAGGTAATGAATCCTAGTATCCAAGATGTATCAATAATATGATAAATATGTGAAGGTTGGATATGTTTGTTAAATGAACATTCCAAGTATTCCTCTCATGTAGAGAGAGAGAGTTGATAATGATCCTATAAATGTTGTTTGTAAGGAAAAACAAAAGTGATTCTATAATGTTGTGTATGGTTCGATGATAGCTGGGAAAGACCACTATCAAGGATAGATGGTTTGTTGGTCAATAGATATGTGATACCATGTTCCTTTAAGATAAACCTATGATAAAATATCAATGCATAAGAGTTAGATTGGATGACCTAATCCACATGACTATGATGCGTTTAAAGTTATGTCCTTTAGACTAACCAATGTACCAATAGAATTTATGAATAGGAGGAAGAGAGTGTTCAAGTAATGTCTTACAAGTTGTAGCAATCTTTGAATGATGACATGTCAAAGTATTTCAAATATGGTCAAAAATATGATCAATATTTATTCAAAAACCTTAGGGTTGCCGAAGTTGTAACTGTTATGAGAACAAGTTGAATAAGAATGAGATGGGGTTGATTAAATTTCTTAATGGGATCATGATATGTCTTCTTATGTGGGCATTTTTGTGCTGACCCAAGATGAGATATGTATGAATGATGTGACATTACCATGATATGAAAGTAAGCATGTGAAGGTAATAGGATGAGGTGCAAAGGAAGTACCCATCTTTGTTTACCTTATATTTTAGGGGTGAAATCCCTATTAGGGGTTTATAGTTGTAAGGCCCCAAAACTTTCTTAATGAGTTGAACAAGCTTAATTACCATAATTTAATGCTTAGTGCATCATTAAGTTGATTAAGTTGAATTAAGTACTCACTGATGCAATTAGTCCTTTGATCGAGAGTTACAGTCTAATTAGTATGTTTTCTTGCCTTGAGGTTGTAGAGAATTTCACGCTTGAAATTTTGTAAAAAGAATCACTTGATTTGGACGTTCGAGTCAATAGTTATGCCATTTTATAATTCTTTGGACTTGGTTGCAAATTTACCATAACTTATAGCCCCCTTACCCTTATCTTCTTCTTTTCCAAATTATTTCACCCGCTAAAATAGGATCACCGCTTGAAGTGGTGCTCAAGCAACCAACATGACCGATTGACTTACAACAGAGGAAAACAGACTGCCGATTTTGGTCCCCTTGGATTCAGATCTAGCAACGCCATCACCCTTTCCCCCTTCCTTTATTCTTCTTCTTCCATTTCCCTTCCTTTTCTTTGCCCTAGATCATGACCCCCCTACAGATGCGGCACTGCATTGTAGTGCGACCCGCAATAGCCGCTGACCAACAGAGGGGGCGAGGGCGCGACGTCATAGGTTGATCCAGTAGGTGCCCTACTTCCTCACCTTCTTCCTATTCATTGACTCCTCCTCCTCCACACCCTAGCGGCTCCCAACTGCGCCCCCTCCTACCCCAACCTGGAGGAGCAGCCATGGCTGACCAACACAGTTGCGACACGTCCAACAACCACTTGAGAGGGAGGGGTGGGGCTTTTCTTGGCCCCATAGCTTCGACCATCGACCAACTGCACGTTGATGCTCTCCTTGCTCTTCCTTGCTCAACCACGATGCCCAACCAGCAGGGCAGCACCCCAGCTTGCTCGAGCAGCAACAGCTACAGCCGTGGCCTTGAGCCACCTTGGGCATGAGGAAGCACCGAGGAATGATGCTTTGAACTCGTCTTTAAGGTCCAAGCATGAAGCTATAGCTCCTAGCCAAGTTCATCCATCAAGCAAGTTTGTTTCCAACCTGTGCATGTGTTAGCAGTAAATTGTTTGCAACAGATAAGCAAAGCTATTCTAGAGGTTGAAGACAACCCAAAATTCGCCTGAAAATAGGCTCTGGATGAATTTCCAGACGAATTTGGACATCCCGAACCACTGTGAGTAGAATTTCACTCACTATGCAAGATTTAACTCTGGAAATCAGAAATTTTTGGTTATTTGTGCATTTTTCACTGATAACAGTAGATATTAGGCGCTGCGCAGTATTTGGCATCACCCGACTTTTTATTTCACAAACTACTTCTTTAGGCTTTTATATAACCTAGTTTATCATCCGATCAGTGTGGTTTGGACTAGTGGAATTACATGGTTAATCGAAACCTAGTTTACTCAATTAAATGTTAAAATCAGTAGTGCACAACCAGAAAAATGTTCCATGGTAGAATTTTCTATAAAGATCTAAAACCCTACCTTTCTTGATCCTTATGTTTAGGATTTTCTCATTTCATGAAGAAAGGTGCTAGATGGACGAATTCATAGATTGTTCTTGGATTTTCTACCCTACATGCTCGAGATTTCTTCAGTGTGGGGTTTCATATTCTCATTAGAGGCAAGTTTTATAACTTTCTCAACGTTTATTGCTTACCATAAGCTTTCTAGATCATGTTCTTGCTTGAAAATGATGATCCGTGCACTAAAAAGATATGCTTGACTTGGATTTCGATTTTTATAATGTTCCCTATTCTGATTTCAGTTATATATGAACATGTGAACATGTGTATGATATTCCTAAGGTACAATATGACTTGTATCAGGTTGATTTGACAACCTATGGTGCTAAGCACCTATCAAACAATGGTCAATTTTTGGGTTTTAAGCTGATTTCTTCGATAAACCATGACCCGATGATGGTACCATAGCAGCAACCCTATGGTTTTGTCTTCATAACAACTGGTGGTCGTGATCAAGTGTGTCCAATGATGGTGACAACCTATGTGCACCCCCTTAGGTCAGGTTTTGGATCAATTAGAGGTTTGATGATCAACCATTAAGTACCCTACTGATGTTATCAATCAATTTTGACATTAGCTTAATATTTGATGTTGATTAATGAATTAGTGTTGATCAAACAACCAATGGTGACTTAATGGTCACTAATGATGGTGGATCAGGTCTCTACAACCTATGGTGAGTCAAGCATTGTAGTTTTAGCATCAATTAAGCCTTAGGTCAATGGTTTCTTGGGTCACTTGATGCAATGGTCAGACCTATACTGTAATTGATGGTTTTAACATGTGAACTTGACCCAATGGTTGAGATATACTATTTATTCCTCCATTAAGGTGGAATGATGACTAATGTAATATTTTGGTCCTAATAATGTGATTTAGATGGTTTCCTTTATATGATCAACTTAAGGAGCTTACTTGTTGACAATGGATGGCTTGTTTTAACTGAACAGTGGATTGCGGGTTTTACCCTACTCTCAATGGAACTTTTTGTATCGATTATCAAGTGATGTCTAGGGTTAGATGGAGACTCTTTCTAGAGCACAAATCAAGGACTTCATAGGTGGTTTATACAAGGTGTTTACTTATGTAAACAACCAAAGGTCTTACCTTTTAAACATCCAATGGTTCTGGGTGACATTGTGGTATGGTGATATTGATTGAATGATGATGGAACAAATGAAGGGTTACCCTTAATAAGGTAGTCTTACCTATTCATTCATATGAATAGAAGGGATGATAACCATATTGTGTTGATATGTAACCCTAATTAGGTATAGCTTGTTATACCTAGCTTTAATATAACTAAATGATGGAAATTGGGTACAAATTGTCTTTGAATGACTAATACAATTATGGAGTACTCTATTATTGTTGAAACCCTAATATGCTATAACCTAATCGTTATACCTTGATTTATGTGTCGGTTCATACTTGAGAATAGTATGTAATGTGATGATGATGCTTTATCTTATGTATCCATGATCCAATGGGGATGTAGTGAGTTAGGGTTTGGGTATAAGTGCTGATTAGTAATATTGATATAATTTATCATGTTGTACCTAACTCTAATACAATTAGATAAAGATGAGTATTCATGTTTAACATTCCTATATGATGGAATGATGGTAGAATAACCTCCTGACTATGATCATAACCTTGATATGTTAATTGGTGGTTATTATAGACACATGGTTGATACTTTCTTATGCTAAACATGTGCATAATGAATATGATGAGAGTTAATCATATCTAGATTCCTTGCATGTTGATGTAATAAAGGAATGTTTTTTTTGATGGGAAAGCTCCAGTGCCTCTTTTTATATTTTTAAGGGAAAAAGGGGGGAAGGTACAAGGATCAGAGCCATGACAGACAGCTGACCAGCAAGCAGCCACAAACGGCTAACAAAACAACAACAAGAAAAGAAGAAGACTATCTATCTGCTATCATGAACATGTATGTAACAGCTTCATCGTCTGCTGAATTTGCAACCAAAGCTTATCAGTGTTAGTGTATCTATTCTCATGAACACGGAGGTTCCTTTCATGCCAAATGGTATAAAGGACTAGGAGAGCAGCAAGGTGGGCTTCTTTACTTGACCACTGGACAAGGTCATTGCAACAACTAGGCATAGATCCATAACATCCACATCTAGCCCAGATATCCTTCAAAAACGAACACCTGAACATAACATGGCTGGTATCCTCAGCATCTTCCATACAAAGGAAACACATAGATGCACTAGGAACACCCATCCTCATAACATAAGAAGAGGTAAGGAGCTTAGAATGAGCAACTTTCCATGCATGTAACTGAAAGTTCCTAGGAGCAGAGAACTTCCATATCCATTTAAACGTGGCAGAGACTTCTAACCTATCTATTATGCTGCTGAAAGCATCAGCAAATTTTAAAATTTCCAGCCCCAAACAAGTCACTTTATCATCCATGTTTGCATTAATGTTGATATTTCTAAGCATGTCCATCACCGGACTATTTCTGTGATTAACAGGGATACACCACTGAACTTCCTTCAAAATATGTGATAAAAGAGCTCCACTCGGTATACCAAGACTTAGAGCAGCTTTGGGGCCAATAACATCCAATAGAAATCTGTTTCCAGGGAGCCAAGGATCACCCCATAAGATAATAGCTTCACCATTACCAACAGAGAAATTAATATGCGGAAGCATACTGTCCCTGACACGTATAAGTTGATTCATAAGCCAAGAGTTAGCTCCATGGATTCCTATTTGCCAAACAGAATTTTTATTTAAGTATTTCTCATGAATCCATCAGACCCATAAACTATCCTTCTTGCAAGCTACATTCCAAACATTAACAAAAGAGGCAGCCTTAATGGTAGATCTCACCGACTTTATGCCCAGCCCCCCTTCATCTTTGGGGAGAGTAACCTGCTTCCATTTCACAAGATGGGTGTTTTTCTTGATTTTAGAACCACCCCATAAGAAGTCCCTACAAAGCTTCTCAATCTCATCAACTATATAACAAGGAAAAGGAAAGACCAGAATCTATGCATAGCACCAATAGTCGACTGCACCAGCTCCAGACGACCAGCCATAGACAAAAGCTTCGATTTCCATCCTTCAAGCCTAGACTTTATCCTATCCATAAGGGGAGCACAAAAATCCCTCTTCAGCTTGCCAATAAACAAGGGAATACCTAGATATCTTTGAGGTAGCACCCCTTCGTTCATATTAAGAATAGATGTTATAGCTTCTTTATTTTCATTACAGCTAAGAATCACTGAGCTCTTTGCTGGATTCAACTTCAAACCAGTAAAATTCTCCAACTTCTTGAACACAAGGTTCATATTTATGCCATTCTGCTCATTAGCTTCAGAGAAAATCATAAGATCATCCGCGAAGATCAAATGAGATATAGAGAAAGACGAAGAGGTTTTGAGAGGCTGGATTTTTCCATCATCAACAACAACTTTCATCTACTGAGAAAACGTCTGCATCACAATGATAAATAAATATGGCATAAGAGGATTGCCCTGCCTCACTCCATTTCTAGGACTGAACATCTCAAGAGGTTCTCCGTTAAACAACACTTGATAAGAAGTAGTATGAAAAATTTCTTTGATCCATACCAACCAACACTGCGGAAAGTTCATCTTCTCCATAATGACAAACAGTGCATCCCAGTTGATCGAATCGTAGGCTTTGGTCAGATCAACCTTAATGCACATTTTAGGCCCAACAATTTTCTTATTGAAATCATTAATAATCTCATTGGACATGAGGATAGCATCTTTTATATTCCTGTTCTTTACAAAAGCGCATTGATTAGGACTAATGATGCAAGGTAGCACCAAATGAATCCTATTCGCCAAGATCTTGGATATTATTTTGTAAATAACATTGCATAAAGCTATAGGACACCGATTCCTAATATCAGAAACATCATTACTTTTAGGAATAAGGCAAATGAAAGTTCTGTTGGCTTCTTTAAGCAATCTTCCAGACCTAAAGAAATCAAGGACTGCTTTAGTGATGTCCTCTTTAACCTAGGACCAACACTGCTTAAAAAATTTCCCATTGAACCCGTCTGGCCCCAGGCTTTTATCATCACTCAGGTTGAAAACCACATCCTCAACTTCTTTAGGAGTAACCAGCCTATCAAGTTGAGCCTTCTGAACCTCGTTCAAACAGGGAAAAGACATGCTACGGAGACCAGCAGAATTCACACTACTATTGTTGTTAAAAATGTTCTTATAGAAGTTAGTAACATAGTCTCTCAACAACCTAGGGTCTGTCACAAGCTCGCCATCAATATTCAGACATCTGATGCTATTTATCTGCCTTCTAGTTCTCAAAGACGAGTAAAAGAACTTAGAATTTCTGTTTCCTTCCTTTAACCAGCAAACCCGAGACTTCTGCCTCAACAAATATTCATTTTCATTATAAGCCTCAGTAGCTTTCTTACGAGCCACAATCACTTCCTGAATTAGATTCATATTAGTAGGATCCTTATCCAGGTCACTTTGAATTTGAGCAGCTGCATTTTCTAGCACTCTCCAATTTTCTGAGAGATTTCCATTCTCCTTGTTCCACTTAATAAGTGCAACTTTAATAATCTTTAACTTACAATAGACCTTATACATAGGAACCCCCACCTCATCACCCTTCCAACCTTCCACAACAATATTATTGAAATCGTTTTTACTACACCAAGCATTTATAAATCTGAACGAACTCTTGTACCTTTTCTTTTTGCCAATAGAGAACTCAATAAGCCTGTGATCACTAGTAGTAGAGGCATGGGCAGTAGCTTTAAACTCCGGACACTTCAGCATAAGATCTGCATTATACAAAATCCTATCGATTCTTGAGATGACAAAATTCTTTCCCTCCTGATGATTATCCCAAGTGTAGAAAGACCCATCAATGTCCAGCTCGAAAAGACCAGTGTGGATAAGACACTCATTAAAATCCTCCATACTCTTCTTTGAGGGAGGATCCTTTCCAATCCGTTTAGCATCTTTCCTTACAGAATTAAAATCCCCAATTAAGCACCAGGGGGCATTAACAGAATTAGAGATCCTTTCGATATCCCTCCATAAACCCACTCTTTCATAGTCTTCATTATGTCCATAGACACCAATAAGAAGAAACTGATCATCTTCAACAGAAACAATAGAGTGAACCAACTGATCGGATTCCTCTATTTTAGTAACGTCACAGACTTCATGCTTCCACAGAATCAACACACGACCCAGCACATGTGATCCATGATTAGAAACCCAAGAATAGTTTGGAAATTTTTTCCTAACCAGCTTGTTAATTTTACCACTTCTCACCTTAGTCTCTGTAAGAACAATGATATGAGGATTGATCCTACTTATTTCTTCCTGGACTTTGAGTACCTTATTGTTAAGGCCCCTCACATTCCAGGCCACAATCGAAAGAGAGAGACTATCCATTAGTATTGCTTTCATCCAGTACTTCACTGGGCAGAGAGGAACCACCGCCGATATTTTTAAATCTATTGTTTAGGATAGCTTTTTGCTCAGCAATCTTCTTGGTGGCTTTAGCCTTTTTCTTGTTCACTACGGCTTTAAATTCAGCTGCAATTCCTTTGGTTGCCTCAGAAGGAGTACTATCAGGCGTTATATCGATCACCCCAGCTGCACCTTTCTCTCTACTTTTCTCTTCAAACTCTCTAACAGCTTTCTCGAAAGCTTCTCTTTCTTTTTCAGTAACAACCCCATATTCACTTACATTAGTATCCTCCTCAGAACTCTGATCAGACAGAGGTTTATCAATGCAGTTCACATTGTCAACTTCCTTGGCTTCATCGTCCTTTTTTGGTGTACCTTCACCTGCACCTCCAGAGTTTTCAGGCTGCTTGTCTAAACCTACTCCATGTACAATAGTGTTTTTACGCACCCACACTTTCTTTATAACACCACCCTTTTCACATTCTCCGTGTCCAAACAAACGACAGGTACTACATTTGTCCGGCCTCCACTCGTATTCGAAAGTAACCTTGTGACTGCTACCCCCAATAGAACACAGTTCCAATTCAGATGGGAAAGAGAAATCCGGATGGATCAGAACCTGGAGCCTAGAATACTCCATTCTCTTGCATTCACTTGTGAGTCTGTCTGTACACAGAGGAAAACCCAGGAAAGATCCTATGCGATCAAACATCCTTTTATCCCACATCTCTAAAGGAATATCGTGAACTCTTACCCATACAGGGATATCCGACAACTTGAATCTCGAGATGACATCGCCTGGACTCCACCTTAGTAGAACCACTGGTTTACCTCTTACAGTCCAGATGCCCCCCTCAAGAACATCCTCAAGATCTTTGCTCTCCGAAAATCTGACAATGAAGAATCCATTACCTCTGCCTATAACTTCAATCAAACCGGTTGTCTTCCAGATCTGAGTGAAATATTGTTCCAGAGTGGGAAGATGAGGTTTGAATCCCACTATATACCCAGCCAGGCAGTTCTTCCACCTTTCTGCATTCTCTGCCGCCTCTTCTTTAGGATAGATCAATTTGCCTTCACAAAGAGTGATTTCCATCTTCTCTAGTGCCGTGTTTGCAGTAGACTTTCGAGGCAGATGGAATAGCTCACTCCATGACTTCTTGCTTCGGTCACACTCCTTCTCTGCTTCACCTCCTGTCCCTTGCTGCTCGGGCGGTCGGCCCAAGACAGAAGCTCCCCCAGGATCGCCTCTGGAGTCGCCCGCGCCGTCGCCTCCGCTGCGCTACGCCATCTTCCACATTTTCCACATTTAATGTTAATATAACCCTACTATGATTGTTTATGAATACCACCTAGATCATAAATGCAATATTATGCTGATCTAGTGTATTATAGATAATTGATGTTGTTGAGCCTTGTTATAAGGCATGCAAAGATAATGATGATCTTGCAGGGAATAATATGATGGTCTTAATGACCTTTGGGCATTGTTGAGCCCTAAATGAGGTGTAATACTCTTATGTTGATAAGGGTTGATACCCTGTGATATTGTGAAAAGGATTTATATCTTGTGATAATATGATGACTAGTGTAGTCTCATGAATGGCAAGTGAATAGTACCATGTGATGATGAGATGAGAAATTATGTTTCATATGTTTTATATCTTTTCAAGTTTTGATATTTATATGGTTGCTAGAAGTAAATTAAGGTTTGTATGTCCACTTGTTTGATGCATCCTTAATTCACCCAATTGGCATAACTAATCAAGTGCAACTATAATCATGTAGTGCCCTGTGCCATAGAACCATCTTTAGTGTCAGAACTTGCTGGATGGTGAAACGAGTATTCCTAAGGGAAACTTAGAGCACATACTGTTGAGTATGAGGGGGTGGCAGGTTGAGGATATATCCTTATTGTAACGTCCCTAACCTGGGTTATGAGGTAACCCTATTTGTTTTGACTAATAAAGTTGCTTAAAACTTTAATATAATCCTCTAAGGTGTTTTTTATCATGTGACATACTCATGTTTCAAGTTTGGTCCCGATTGAATGTTTTTTGAGCAATTTTCCTTTGTTTTGGAACAAAGTGCAATTTACCCAAATTGAGGGGCTATTATGCAAAATTTCACATGTTAAATGTACCCATGTGTTTTAGCATCATAAGAGAGAGAATGATGCTAAGTGGTGGCTTGTGGAAAGCCCAAATTCCAAGTTTGAACTTGTTTGAACAAAGTTGGTACCTTGTGCACAAATTTTGGTACAAATTGTAATTTACCCAAAATGTGGGGTTGATATGAAAATTACCACCTCTAGAGTGTCCCTACTCCCTCCTAGTATCATATAGAGGAGAGAGAAAGAAGGAGACACCATGTTTGATTTCATTATGAATGATGGTAATCTTGGTGAAGAAATGACCAAGAAAAAGGGTTGAATTTGAAAGCTTAACTTGAGTTGTATCAAGTTGAAAAGCTTATATATGAGTGCCTATCAGCCATGGAGCCCAAGGAGGTGTCCCATATTGTTTTGTGGACTCTTGGAAAATTTCATATCGTGCAAAGCACCTCAAGAAGGTGAGGTGTGTTGGATTACAACTTCCTTAGCAAAGTTGTGATGAGTTGTGAATAAAGTGGTGATTTTGTTGATATATCTTATTCAAAGAGATATGTAATGGACATGGTTTCATGAGAGGCGGCAGCTCTGGGCGACCGGGGAGTCGTGGGTGTCGGGGCGGCTTCGGCCATTCCCATCCTCCGCCGGATGGTGCCATCGGTGATCCTGCGGGGATCATTAGTGAAGACAACGGTATGACGGAGGCAGACAACCCAACAGATCGTGAAGAGGATGCATGCATGACGGAGGACAATGAGCAACAAACTAACCCCGGTGAAGGTACCGCAACACAACATGTAAAGAAATCCTATAAAGAATCCGTGGTGGGTCAAAGATAGTTGGATAGCTACCCGGTCATCTACCCAGATCTTTTAAAATCTTCGGATTTGGTCATTGATCGGAGCGACACCATACCAGCTATATCCATTAGAGAGGAAGTCGTTCCCCCCTCCTGGAACCCTGGAAGTATGCAATAGTAATCAAGGCTATCGACATGAATATCGGTTTTCAGGCTCTCGTCAACCGCATCACTATCCTCTGGGGCATCCACGATAGGTTTCGTATCATAGACCTTGAGAACGGATACTACGTGGTACAACTTTTCTCCAACGATGACTATGTGAAGATTCTAACGGGAGGTCCATGGACCTTGTTCGGAAATTACATGTCTGTTCAAACATGGTCTCCTCACTTTCTCCCTTCAGACCCGATACCAAGTAAGTTGGTTGTCTGGATCAGAGTTCTCGAATTGCCGATGCATCTTTACCAAACCGAGCTCCTTACCGGAATAGGTAACCTAGTGGGGAAGATGATCAAAATTGACTCAACCACAACACAAGGTAACAGAGGCAAATTCGCGAGAATTTCCACGGAGATCGACACTCGGCCACCTCTTCTTCCAGCTGTGTTCATCAATGGAGAAATCTTCAAGATCGAGTACGAGAATCTTCTGTCCTTATGCATCCGCTGTGGGCGCATAGGACATGATGAAGGCCGTTGTCCTCACGATGCATGTGAAGAAACCTGAGAGACGACCGCCTCATAGCTCGCCGGAGAATACTTTGTCCCAAGAGCAGGCACCCCCATCCTCTCAGCCCGGTACCGGCGAGGAGTCGGCGGGCGAGTGGCAGACAGTGACCAACAGGAGGAACCGGAAGAAGACGTTAGGGGACAACCAACCGAACACCTCTAACAAGAACTCGGAGGCTAGAGAAGACGCTCGGCCCTCTGACACCTCCGTGCACCTAGCTGGAGATGACACCGTTATCGAGAGAGAGCAAGGGTCCGAGGGCCCCTCATTCCAATTCCACTTCGGAGCTTCACCCAAGCTTGAAGGTGGAGCGGGCACTTCAAGACGTGGTGTGCTACTGAGGAACAAGCGCATCGTCTATCAGATGACGCCTAGCAGCCCAGATAGAATCTGCAAAAAGGGGAAGGCACGTGAAGCCCCAGAGAATGCGAAGGTGACTGAGGCCATACATCCTTTTATTCCCTCCGTGCCCAACCCTTCGATAGAAGATGCGAGTAATGTGGTTCATGCAATTGAAGAAGATGACCCTGGTCCTTCCAATGGCCAGCCCATCGTTGCTTAACCAACCTTTCTTAATGAACTACATGTTCTGGAATATACAGGGTGCTTGTTCTGATAAGAAAATTCAATTTCTATGCTACCTTAAGAGGAAATTCAAATTAAATCTCATCGCCATTGCTGAACCCAGGTGCAGCGGCGCAAGAGCTGATAGCATTATTAAATCTATGGGGTTTCCTTCCTCACATCGCGTGGAGGCCATCAGTTTCTCGGGTGGCATCTAGATCCTCTGGGATCACCCTATAACATATATGGAAATCTTATTAAACCACATGCAATTCATCCACTGCCGGGCTAATGGGTCCCTTGTAACCTTTGTCTATGGCAGGCCAAATTCGACAACTCGTAAGCTTCTGTGGAAACACCTCACAAGCATAGCGAGCACGGTCACTAGAGACTGGTCTGTTATTGGTGACTTCAACTCCATGCTCTCTGTTAGTGAGAAGGTGGGAAGCTGCTTTTTCGATCACTCGGCCTGCTCTGCCTTCAATGATATGCTCTTATCTTCGGGCCTCACTAAAATTCCATCTGTTGGACAGTGGTTTACCTTTCATAAAGGCAAGCTATTCGAGCGCTTGGATAGACTCCTTGCCAATGCAACCTAGCTTGACTCCAACCCCTCTACCACAGTGACTGTTCTTCCACACTTCATCTCTGATCACAACGCGCTTTTGGTCTCCCGTCGGCCTAGGAACACAGGCTGTAAAGGGATCTTCAAAACGAAATCTAGCTGGCATCTCCAAGCTGACTTCCCCAACCAAGTGGCTGCTCTCTGGGATGCTTCACTTTTTTTATCGGAGGCCCTCAACCCTATTCTCCCCAGCGATCTTGACATGGGAGGACCAGATGATGTGATTCCAACACAAGTAAAAGAACAACATCCTCAGGCAGCTCAATATCTTGCATGCATCTCTTCCCTCTGCTACTTCTGTCTCTAACGAACTCAGATGTGTTGCCCTTCAGGAACAACTTCAAAACATCCTCATGAAGGAGGAGGCGGATTGGAGGCAAAAATCCCACATTGACTGGTTGCAGCTGGGAGACAGCAACACAAAATTCTTCAACTCTTTTGTCAAGGCAAGGCGTCAACGCAATTTGATTAGCAAACTCAAACATCCGTCTGGAGGTTGGGTAACTGATGAAGAAGAGCTCAAGTCCCTTGTCCGGTCGCACTTTAATAATGTGTTAGCGACTCCTTCGTGTGCCACTCATCAACGCATCGAGTATATGGGCACCTTCCCAGGCATTAATGAAACTGCTTACTCTATCCTTGCGGTGATTCCCTCTACCTCAGAGATCAAAGGTGTCCCATTTAAGATGAACCCCTTGAAGGCTGCTGGTCTAGATGGAGTGCATACATATTTCCTTCAAACTAATTGGCCGCGGATCGGCCCCTCTATGGTCACCACTGTACGCATGGCTTTCACTAAGGCGTCAGTAGATCCCGACCTTGCTAATTCTCATATGGTGCTCATTCCTAAATCTAATAATGTGGAGTCCTGCAGCGACTTGAGGCCCATCTCCCTCACTAACACTTGCCTGAAGGTGATCTCCAAAGTAATAGTTGAAAGAATCAAACCTCTTCTGAACAACTAAATTTCCCCGACTCAATCTATCTTCATTTCGGGGCGGAGAATCACAGACAACATCCTTCTGGTTCAGGAAGCTATCCATTCCATGCGTATCCAGAAGGGGAGGAAGCGCTGGATGGTGATAAAGCTTGATCTTTCCAAGGCATTCGACAAAATGAGTTGGCTCTTCATCGAAGACACTCTCACCAGGGTGGGCCTTCCCGACAACATAGTGAAGTTGACCATGAACATCATCACCTCTGGGCACACCTCCATCCTCTGGAATGGTACCCCCTCCCTCCCATTAAGACTCTCAGAGGTGTTAGGCAAGGTGACCCTCTTAGCCCTTACATCTTCGTCTTATGTATGGAACGCTTACATCAAGCTATCGCGAAGGCTGTGGACTGTGGTGATTGGAAGCCGCTAGTTATGATCAAGAATAGACTGCCAATCTCACATGCCCTGTTCGCCGATGACATCATCTTGCTCGCTGAAGCTTCTGTCAAACAAGAACAATGCATGAACCGTATTCTCCAGGAATTCACAACAGCCTCCGGGCAAGAAGTCTCTACCAGTAAGTCGAAGTGTTTCTTCTCACCTAACACTCTGACGATGATCAGGAATCATATTAGTCGATGCCTCATCATCTCTTCCACTGAAGACCTGGGAAAATACCTAGGGGTGCCCATTCTCCACAAGAGAATTAACAAGGCCACACATGCATCCATCATTGATTCCATCAGAGCAAAAATGAATGGATGGTCCCAGCGGCATCGCTCCTTTGCAGGTCAAGTTTCTCTTGCGAAAGCATCTCTACAATCTATACCCGCTTACACCATGCAAACGGTGTGCCTCCCTCGAGGCGTGTGTGATGTCCTTAATCAACACATACGACATTTTATTTGGTAAGGGAATGGTGAACAATGTAGAATGTCGTTAGTATCGTGGAAGAAAGTGACCTCCCACAAGGAAAATGGAGGTCTTGGCATTCGCGACGCAACTGATCAAAATATTGCCCTTATGATGAAAAATACCTGGTTGTTTCTAACGTGCCCTGAGAAGCTTTGGGTCCAGGTCATGAGGAACAAATACTGCCCTAGGGGTGTCCCTAAATCTGGGTCATGCTCGCATGCATGGTCGTTCATCCGCTCCTCTATTGACGCTATGAAGGCAAACTGTCGAAAAGTCATGAATAATGGTGCTGACACCAATGTGTGGGCCGACGCTTGGTTCAGCAACGAAAGTCTTGTGGCATCTCATCCTGCATTGTGTATCCCGGATAACCTCAACGATCTCAGAGATGAATCTATGGTATCCTTAGACGGCTCTTGGGATTGGGACTTCATTAGGAGCTTCTTCCCTATGGACTCTTGGGCACAAATTAATAGCATTCCCCCCCCCCCCCCCCTGCATCGTCCGCCAGGCCTGATAGTTGGGCTTGGAATGAGGACTCCCTAGGTAGGTTCTCTTTAGCTTCAGCATACACATGGAATAGGTGCTAGAAAGAGACCATATGCAGCAGCACTTGGCCTACCTTATGGAAGTCCAAGCTCCCTAATTGTATCAAATTATTCCTATGGCTCTTCATGCACAATGCCCTGCTCATGAACGTGGAGAAGGGAAGGAGGCACATGGACACGACCAACCTCTGTCCCCAGTGCAATGAGGCAGATGAAACCCTCCTACATTTTCTCTGAGATTGTCGCTATAGAAAGGTTTTATGGGATAGTCTGGACGTGTACAACAACTTATTCAATATGGACGTGGTTGCCTGGACCTCGCACATCATCTCGTCCGCTAGCCAAAACCCCATATATGCTGTCGCTTGCTGGCATCTATGAAGGGTTAGGAATGAAAATGTCCACTCTCTTAAAGCTGTTCCTCTGCAGGTGCAGATCAAGTTCATTAAAGAGCAGGCGTGCTCCATTGCTGACCTCCCAAGCCATATTTTCAACCATATTCCCATCGCTGATCCTTCGATTTCTCTTGATGGAAGAGACTTTCTAGTCTTCATGGACGCATCCTTCAACATCAATTCTCACCAGTGTGCCTCGGGCGTTTATATCACAACCATCGCTGGGGTTCTTGTGCGAGGCGTCGGCGCCCTGGGTTACGCCTCGAGTGCAGTCGAGGTTGAGATCAAAGCCATCTTGCACGCTGTAAACACCTGTCGGTTGGATGGCCTCTCAAGGTCCCTGATCCTCTCCGACTCAAAAACCGGCATCGCCCTCTTCAAGAACATGGAAGAGGCTCCGCCTAGCCTGAAGCCCATCTTCAGGCAATGGTCCAAGGACCAACTATCCACCTTTACCTTCCAGTTCCTTCCTAGGAAGTACACCTTAGTTGCTGATGCTGTAGCCAAGTGCGTTATGTCAAATGGCTTGGCAGAATATTTTATTTTCAAACCTCCTTGGCATCTGCCAGAAGTTTTGCTCTATAATCTGACTGTGAGTTAATAATGCAGTTTGCTTGCAAAAAAAGAAAAGAAAAAAAAGAGATATGTAATGGACGAATCTTTATCCATAAATGATCCTAAACCTTTTTGCAAGACAATATAAATGTTGATGCATGCATGTACACGTGTCACCCATGCATGACACATGACACCTACTATCTCAAAATGTTGACACCTCATTTTTGCCTTCCTTCATGAACAACAAGTATATATACCCCTAGTTTCACCCCTTGGTGCAATTTTGTGACCCTTACCACCCTCCTACCGTAAGGTATCGTGCGTAGAGATCCCATATCGTGAAGGGATGCTGTGGTATCGTGCATAGGCCTTGGGATATTGCCCAATGCAAGAGCATATCGGCCAAGTAGGTAAAATTGGCCATATAAGGTGATATCGGCCAATAGGGTAAAGAGTTGATTGGCATATCGTGCAAGTGAGTGCCATATCGCTCAAGAGGGGTGGCATATCGTGCAAGGACACTAGTGTATCATGCAAAGGTTTTAAGGAGCTCAAATCTTAACTCTAAGGTGAGCCAAAGTTGCCTTCAAGCTTGAATTGAAGCATGGAACTAGGGTTATGATCTACCTTTCTTATCTTCTTCACCAATTGCTTATCCATGGTGATTCCTTGTATACGAAGGAGTTGTGAATGATCCTTGTACTTTTCATAAGTCATATTCAACCTTAGGAACTTGGAGCTTTGGAGCTTGGAGCTTTGAAGTGGTTCTTAAGGTGGGTTATATAACTTGAACTCAGTCATGTTATTATTCATCACCCTAATTGCTATACTTAGTGAAATACTTTTAGTTCTGAAATTTCCTAAAATAGTTGATGAAATTATGAGTTCTAGTAACTGCTTAGACCTATTTCCATGAATTATATCAGTTAAAACAAAGGTCTAGAGCTTGAAGAAGATGGTGTCACTTTATAAAAGTGATATCGGGTGCAAGCATACAAGCAAGCACCTCTAACCCGATATGATGATGCACCTACTTCACTAAAATGATATGGATATAATTGTATATCTTCTTGAATGATATGGAGTTGTAGTATACACCTCTTGCACAATAGGGTTGCACGATACACAACCCTAGACAACATGGTAGCCCGACATGGTGATGAGTTGATACCTCTTATACATCATGGGCGGCACATATATGTACCATGTGCTCGACATAATCAACCCTAACCCGACATGGATGGTGTTCATATAACTCTAGCCCAATATGGATGGTTTTCATGTACTTCTAGCTCGATATGGTGAGGGCTTATACATTTCCAACCCGATATGGTGAATATATGCACATGATTCAACCCTATACACCTTGTAAAGGTGAGAGCAAGACACTCTTAGAAGTGATGAGTGTAACACCAAGTGATGGTATGGCTAATACCTTGATAGGTGAAATGCCTAGAGTGGTTGATAATGGTAAACCATATATCAACAATGCCTTAACTCGATATGAGTCCATATCGTTGGTAATGGTTGTATATTCTAAGTGAGTGACTAATGCCCAATACATTACATGATAAATGTGATAAACTGGTGAATAACGTATTAGGATGGGAACACCCTAATACTAGCTAAGTGGATGAACTCAAGTAAGATAAAGGTGTTGAGGGAAGTGATACATCAAGATATGATAGATGTCACATCCAACACCCCAATAATGATATACCTTGATGTGTTGTAAGTCCAATATAATTGGATGTGTGACATGTGAAATGTGTCATGTCAATTGCTACACTGAGATGTAATGCTATGTGAAACCCTAATACAGGGTAATGCTATGTGAAACCCTAATACAGGGTAATGCTATGTGAAACCCTAATACAAGGTAATGCTATGTGAAACCCTAATACAGAGTAATGCTATGTGAAACCCTAATACAAGTTAATGCTATGTGAAACCTTAATACATGGTAATGCTATGTGAAACCCTAATACATGGTAATGCTATGTGAAACCCTAATACAAGTTAATGCAATGTGAAACCCACATATGAAACCCTAATACAAGTTAATGCTATGTGAAACCCTAATACAAGTTAATGCTATGTGAAACCCTAATACAAGTTAATGCTATGTGAAACCCTAATACAGGGTAATGCTATGTGAAACCCTAATACAAGGAAATGCTATGTGAAACCCTAATACAAGTTAATGCTATGTGAAACCATAATACAGGGTAATGCTATGTGAAACCCTAATACAGGGTAATGCTATGTGAAACCCTAATACAGGATGATGCTATGTGAAGTTCTGACACAGAGTAATCCTATGTGAAGCTCAAATACAGACTAATGGGTTATGAATGTAATAAGATAACCCTTGTATTGCATGTTACTGATATGTAATTGTATCATGATTACTAATCATGCAGATATGTTGAGAAGATGAGCATAGCCAGGTATGGGCTATGATGTTCTATATATTGAAAATGTTCTATAGGCCTTATAAGCTTTCATATGCCTTGTTGCTTAGTGAGAGGTAACCTACAATTAATGAGTCATGTGAGTCACATGATGTGCTAATTATCTTAGATTGTTTATGAGATTCATAAGCTATAATATGCCTTGTTGCCTATTAAGGGGTAATGAGAGGGGATATGAGCTTTGTGAACTATGTGCAATACCTTGTGTGGCAAGAATTATAATGTCCTTGGTCAGATGACCTGAAGGTATGAAGTTACCTAATAAGTGGTAATAAGTATCCTATGATGAGATATGGGTTCGAATACCCAAATTCTATAATCATGATGACAAACTTATTAAGAAGTGGAAATGTACTTGATAAGTTGAGGGATTAAGATCCCAATACTTTGTGAAAAGAGTATGGCTACAGGAAATGACTCCATAATGACAATGCTAGATATTAGATATATGATCTAAGCCTGAAGAGAGTTAATGTTGTGGTAATGATTCTGTAATGAATAAATGTTATACATGTTCTTCATATTCCTTAAAGGATAAGTGGCATGTTGCTCTTCCAAGATATAGCTGCAATGTTTTAGATAAGAATAATATTCTAATCTATTAAACATTGAATTAACGGATTTTAAACAAATATGATTCCTCTGTCCATACTTATCTTCTTCAGCTACAAAACTAATGTTATTGGCGGAGAGTTATATCTCTCGCTGGGGAAATTTACAATTGCCTCACCCCAGTGGGATCCAAATTTTTAGGTGGACATGCACGAGGTGGTGAAGACCTTTTTGTAGAGGAAGAACAACAGCTGAGGCAGCAGTGACAACTCAAGTTGAGTGTACTGTCTGTCATGTCTTGTAGATATGAGTCCTATGTGTCGTCTCTGTACTCTCGGGTCCTTGGAGTTGGTTCGTACTGGTTTCATGAAAAATATGAGATTTTAGCTTGAATGCCTCGAGGTTTTATGTTGCTTCAGTATGTGTTTTGATAGAGCAACTATTATATGTTGTCCTTGAGATGAGATGAAACAATGTTGTACAATGTCAATCATGATATGTATGAGTTTTGGATCTTTCAGTAAAAGTTTTCTATACCAGGATCTCCTTGCAAAATGGTTTTAAATTTTAGTGATTTTGTTAATCCAATGTTTATGTTTATTCTGCTTAATTAGTAATGATTTGTTTGTCAGTTTGGCATCTGTCGTTACACTTGTCATCCACAATGCATATTGTGGAGGTTGGCTATGGTCATGCCTCATACATCTGATGTGATTGAGAACGACTGCAGTCGTGTCTCGGTGATTATAACATGATGTGATTAGAGGACAACTGCAGTTGTACCTCAATGATTGGGTTTGAATACCCTGGTTTCTAGTGTTGTGACCTATACCAAGGTCGGACTAGTGGTTTTCAGCTGGACTATATGTCGCTATGGTGGCAACTTTGATTGATATGTCACTACCTTTTTACTCATACTGACTGAGGGGAAGAGATCTTAGGATACCGATACTCCTAGATCTTGTACGAAACTGAATATCCCTTCATAGGGTTCAGTTGGACTTTGAATGGTACGATTCAAATCCCCAAGGTGTAATAAAAGATGTAATACAACCGTATAACATATCTATTTAGGGTTATACACGACGCTTCACATTGGATGATAACCCTTGTTTGTTATCTTTACATAAAGATGAGGCTTAATGCAATTAAGAGATAGTAGATATATTTATGTTGTGGATATGCATAAGATTGTAGATGCATACATACAGTAGCTATGCTTTGGTTGATAACTATACTACTACGGATGATTATAATCATGATGCTAAATATCTCATGTTGTTAGTTATATTTAGCATGCTAGCCATGCCTTTGTAACTAGAGATGCATATACTGCTAATCATGCTTATCTAGGTAGTTGTGCTTATGTTGTTAGCTCTTCTTATGATGTTGATATGTTCAACCAATTAGACATGCTCATGTTGTTAGCTATTCTATGTTACTAGACTTGCTCATGATGCTAGAACTGCATATGCTACTGAATTTCTTATATTATCAACAAGACAAAGGATGATAGTCTGGCTAATGATGATAGTTATTATCTACTCTTTTATGTATTTTGTTAATCATCAGTACTATTGATCTTATTTGTTATATCTGATTAAACTACTTAACTGTTTAATTACTTAAAAATTTTGTAATCAATAAACGTTGTTGGAGGTTATGTCTCT
This sequence comes from Alisma plantago-aquatica, assembly GCA_963693085.1. NCBI lineage: Eukaryota > Viridiplantae > Streptophyta > Magnoliopsida > Alismatales > Alismataceae > Alisma > Alisma plantago-aquatica. The sequence goes on along the minus strand of OY856409.1, from coordinate 1,563,240,708 downwards.
TGCTGGGACATGGGTCTCACCCTTGTGGTTCCCCACATTTTTTTAGGTAATCGAAAGTGACAAAAACAAACACGTGGAAGCAAAGAGGAGCTATAGTAATGAATTTTTGATAAAGTTGATTAGATCTCTAGTATGTTCTAGAGTCGTCCATGTACTCACAGGTCCAGGCAGGAAAAGTTTGTATACGGTGTTTCAAACGAATCAAACTTTTATTAGCATATTAATGCTTATTTGCGTGGCATATATAAATATTATTCTCATGTGTATATATGTTGTGGATAAGGTAATAGAACATTTTGTATCAAATTCTTGGTATAGTATGGATATAAGAGACGTTGGTCTCTCATGAAAATGTTTTTGAGTGGGTGCTGACGTTATAATCGGTTTTAATTTACCCATATTTTTGGGTATGTGATTATTTAGTGATTGATTGTGTTTTATGTTTTGAGTAATCTCATTTAGCATGACGGGTCCTGACATAGGGGACCTGCATCACCTACCATATAGAGCCACCTACAATGCCATGTCTATGCTCCTTTGATACCTATTGTTGTAGACGAACTCAATCAACCTCAGGTGGATATCTCAACTTCCAAGAAATTGAAGTACACACACATTCAGATGATCCTCCAACATCTTTGTGTTCCTGTTTGAATGGCCATCTGTCTGTGGGTGAAAGGTCGTACTAAACCTCAACTGTGTCCCAAATGCTATATGTAGCCAAGCCCAAAATCTACTCATAAACTAAGGACCCCTGTTAGACACTATGGTTACTCGTATGTCATGCAAACAAACTATGTCATCAACGTAGATTTATGCTAACTTCTCTACTGTATAGGTGGTATTGACCGGTAAAGTGAGTTGACTTTGTTAACTGGTCAACAATCACCCAGATGAAATCATGACCCTTGGTTATCCTAGGCTGACCAACCACAAAGTCCATGGTAATATGATCCCATTTCCACTATAGAATTGACAAAGGATGTACCATCCCTATAGACTTTTGATGTTCCACATTGACATGTTGACAAACTGGCCACTTGGACACAAACTCTGCCACGAAACCTTTCAGACCTGGCCATGAGTACAAATCCTTAAGATTATTATACATCTTTGTACTGCCAAGATGCATTGCATATATTGAGGAATGAGCTTCGTTAAGTACCATCTCCCTCAGATTGCCAATGTTAGAAACCATTGTTATATTGTGAAAACACATTGTCTCATCATCCCATTTCATGAAACCCATCATGTTTCTAGTTGCCAAACTATGTTATGATGTTTTATATCATGGTATCATCCTTTTATGCATCTTTGATATGTTATATCAACATCGGCTTTGCCTATAACTATGCCAACAATCCTTCCAATAAGGAGACCTCCAACTTTCCATTCATTTATTGAAGCGACTCTAGCATGTCCCGCTTGTGGCATGCCATAGATTGAAACTGTGCTTTGTTTGTAGATGATGATGAAGACAAATATGACTTTTTTCTAAATGCATTGGCCACTACATTCACCTTTCTAGGATGATAACATATAGTATATTAGTAGTCCTTAATCAAATCCATCCATCTCCTCTACCTCATATTCAACTCTTGCTTGGAGAAGATATACTGAAGATTTTTATGGCTAGTGAAGATTTGGCACTTCTCCCCATACATAAAGTGTCTCCAAATCTTCAAGCCAAGAACCATGATTGCGAACTCCATGTCACGAGTTGGGTAGTTCTCCTCATGTTACTTAAGTTGTTGTGAAGCAAAAAAAGTCACGTTCTTATCCTGCATCAATGCTCATCCCAACCCATTCTTCAAATCATCACAAGAGATGATGTATCCTTTACTAGGTTTTGGAAATAGCAACAATGAAGCACTTATCGATGTCTCCTTCAATAGCTGGAAAGAATGTTGACACTTGTCATCACAAACAAAAGGAACTCCCTTCCTAGTTATCTTGATCAAAGCTAAATCCACTGCATTGAAGTTATTGATGAACCTCCTATAGTAACCATCTAAACCTAGGAAACATCAAAACTCAGTTGGTGTCTTGGACTGATCCCACTCAAAAACTAACTCCACTTTCTTAGGATCCCCACAAACGCCTCTTGCAAAGATTACATGACCCAAAAAAGACACCTCGATCGGCTAAAACTTGCACTTATTGAACTTATCATACAATCTATGTTGTCTCAACAACTTCAAAGCTTGACAAAGATGTTGCCCATCATGATGTTTGTCCCTGGAGTATATAAAGATATACTCTATGAACACCACCACAAACTATTCAAGGTACGGTATAAACACTCTGTTCATTAGATCCATATACATTGTCAGCGCATTAGTTAGCCCAAAAGGCATATCCACAAACTGATAATGACCATACCTAGTCCTAAAAATAGTGTTATGTATATCATCTACCTTGATCCTCAATTAATGATACCCTGACATCAAGTGTATCTTGGAAAACACTGCAACACATCTGTAACATCCCAAAATTTCAAGAATAATTTGAACCTTAGAGTGTGGTTTTACTTAAAATAAAATTGTTGAGAATCTTATTGCAAAAAAGACCACGAAATGAAATTTCTTAAGAGATAATGGAGTGAGAAAATTAAAATTGGACTCAAATACTTTTTCTCTTTCATATGTACATTATGTGTTACAACTGACACAAAGATGGAAATGTTGTTTTGTTTTCTCTCTCCTCCAAAGGAGTTACTCAAAAAGGCACAAAAGGGAAGATTAAATAACTTTTGAGTGGACAATACATTTTATCTCGAATTTTGACTCAATGGATCACAAAGGAAAGTCTTTTTCACAATATCTAATAAATTAATGCATTAAAATTAAAGTAAATTGATTAATAATGATTTTTGTGGAAATTTCTAGAAAAGGTAGGTTGAGAGTATCCAATGGGCATAATTCGACCCTAACTTGCACCCAAGAGAAATATACACTTAAATAGGATTGCTTGCCAAGTTTGGATGGGAAAAGAAGTTAATTAATGCCTTCAATAAATCAAATAAAGAAATTACTTAGGGGGAAAAGAAAAGGGTATCTAATTTACATATTTTGGCCCCAAATATTTTCCACAAATATATTTAAATATTAAAAGCTTCCCTTTAAAATTTGAGATCAATCAAAATTAAGGGGAGAGAGTTATGAATTAATTGGATTTCCTAGAGTGAGAGGGTTAATAGAGAGATGTATTAAATGTCACAATTTATAATCTGATTAGAAACCTTAGGTCTGGACGTTTTTGATGTCATGCATGTGTGAGGGCCATTATATGGAGATCTGATGACACATGTGTCATCATCTACCTCGCATAAGAAAGGAATAGGGAACAATCCTTTCCAATTTGTCTTTGCAATTTCCTTTCTCTCCGGTTTACTAAGAAGCCATCCCAATGTGATCAGGAAGCAAATATGTACCTATTCATCCTAGGTTTTACCCCCTTTAGAAGGCTATGAAAGAATCCCCCAATTCTCAGACGTCTCACCAGATACTCTCCATAGCCCCGATCTATTTAAGGGGTTATACACCCCCTGCGATGATACTATATGCTTCAAGAGACTTGTCTCACCTTCTAATCCTCGCCCCTACCCCCAATTTCTCTACTAGGCCTTCCTTCCTCAGTTGCTACTTCTCTTGTCCTTGTTAGAGATCCACCATGTGGTCGATGTTGATCCGACCATCTTCGGACCAATTGGAACCACTAGCAACTTTGTCGAGACCAGGACAAGGTGTTTGTACCCTTGATTACCGCTCAGAGACCCAGAATCCTAGAGTTAACTCTTGGGTTGACACATGAGGTGCTACAGATCGTGAGCCTAAAGGTTGAAGACAACCCCCAGACAAAAAGACATCTATGGCCCTGCATCTGCTGTTAGGTAAGGATAATCTTGTACTTTTGCCATGTTTTTTTCACTTAAGCCCAGGCGAGTCTGGATACCAGCAAAGCGTGAGCTGATTGACTCTTGTGTGGCTATGTGGTGTGGACCCGAATGTTTGGGTTGCCTTATTGGCAATCTTTGATTGGTCAGTTAAGTTAAATCTTGAAATAATTATAGTAATTGATTGTTAAATTATATTAAGATGAGTTATACATAAAAATTGATCACAAGAATGCAAGGAATGCAATAAAAATTGTTGCAAGGCCTAGATCTGCTTCTGGTGGGAAATTACCTAAAGTTACCAACTTTAATATGATAAATGTACACAAACCCTAATTCCTTAGTTTTAATGATCATGATATGTTTAAATTATCCTAATAGTCAAAGTATAACCTATTCGGATAAAAAGATCATCTTGGATCAAATTCAAGATCAATAATCCATATGTTATAAAAAATTAGGGGTTTTCGTGATAATTGGATACAATTTGATATATTGAATGTTATGAACAAGGTGTTTAGGGTTTTCAAACCCCAAGGACATGATTAGGGTTTATCGAACCTATGAAGGAAGATCAGATTTCCTCTAAGTGTAAGGTAAGTGGTTCATGCTAATTGAACATAAGTAACGTTTGCTTTTATCAGAATCAGGTAAATATATTCCGATGTCCCCCCTAAAAATATTATAGGGTCAAGATTACATGTAGGCCCAACGCCATACACCCAAACATCATTACAAGTCATGCATTTAATCTATATGTAGTCTACGTCTAATGCATTTACAAATTTTTATAGCAATATTGGAGGCATTCATAGACTTCCCTTGGTGTCTTCTAGCATTTCTCTCCTCCCAGATATGGTAGCATAGGGCAACAAACAATAGATTCTTCTTCACATCTCTTCCGCACCTAGCAAGCATTCTTCTCGGTTCAACAATGAGTTGAAGATGAAGCCTAAACTCCTTGCATAAATGGTCCCACACTTCCTTTGTGAAATTACATTCCCCCACAAGGTGATTGTGACTTTCTTCCTTATCCTCACATAGCAGGCATACAGTAGATATATCATAATTCCAACTCTTTATTCTATCAAGAGTGGAGAAAATATGGTGTAGAAATTTATATACACACATACTCCATTTTGGCACATACCTATCCATCCATATTTGTTTTCCCACGTTATCCTTCGCTCTCCTGTTATGGGACATTTCCCATAAGCTTATCTTATTGTCTATGAGCTGCCATCCACCAGAATGATTAACAATAAACATGTGCTTAATTTGCGTCCATATTTCCCTCATGACATTGATGGATCTAGAATACCATTCTCTTGTTTTTGAAATAAAATCCAGTCCTCTAGGATATATATCCCTCATCCATTTGCCCCATGTAGATGTGCCTTCTTGATATGCAATCAGTCTTCTCATGGAACCCCATCTAGCAATATCTCTGGGAGTCTTCAAATTCAGCCCTCCTTCATCCTTAGGAAAAGCTAGCCTGGAGTACTTCATAGGGTGGTGCTCACTTCCCCACAGAAAATTAGCAATCTTCATTTCAATTCTATCCAGAACAGAGACAGGAATTTCACCTTGTTGTGCCCAAAAAATGAGGAGACCTTCAATAGAAGCTTTGATCAAAGTACTACGCCCAGCCATATAAGTCCTTTGTGTAGGCCATCTATTTATCATCTCATCCACTTTATCAATGCAGTCTGTAAAGTCCTTGACTTGAAGGTTGCCACCTGCAAGCGGAAATCCCCAAGTATTTGGTTGGGAATATTCCCTTTTCAACCCCATTGCCTGCGTTAATCTGGCTTCCACCTGATGAAAATTCTTTGACAAGAAGATATGTGTTTTATTTACATTTATGCACAACCCTGTTTGCTTCCCGAAGTCCCTCAGTAAGCCTTTTAGATTTTCCAGGTACTGCTTCTTGGCTTCAATGAACACCAGGACATCATCAACAAAAATTAAATGTGTCATTACCTTTGTGCCATGTACAGTGTAAGGCTTTATTTTCTTCTCTTCTTCAGCTCGCTGCATCCTCCTTGTAAAGTATTCCATGACAATCACAAAAAGAAGGGGGGATAGGGGGTCACCCTGGCGCAGCCCATTGCTACCCCTAAAGAGACCAGCCGACGTACCATTCACCAAAACTAAGTAACTGGTAGTCCCGACACATTGTTTCATCCAGCAAATCCATTGTTTATTGAAACCCATCTGTTGCAAAATCCACCAAAGTTTATCCCACCGTACACTATCATAAGCTTTGGAGACGTCAAGCTTTAAGCAAGCCATCCTACTACCTCTCATAACATTGTAGTCTAGGAGAAATTCACCAACAAGAAGGGCACATTCACTAATGCTTCTATCTGTAACAAAAGCTCCTTGATTTGTAGAAACTAGAAAGGGAAGGACCATTTTCAGCCGGGCAGCTAGGATTTTTGCAATAATTTTATATTGTACCAAGCAACAGGCAATGGGCCGGAAATCAACAAGAGAAGACGTAACTTTCTTCTTCAGGATAAGAACAAGAAAAGAGTGATTAACCTGTCTCACCATATTCCCTCCTTGAAGAAACCAGTCCACATAAGCAAGCAAGTCACCTTTAATAACGTCCCAATTTTTCTTATAAAAGAAAGCATTAAAACCATCAGGCCCCGACGATTTATTGCTTCCAATGCTCCAAACAGCATCCTTGACCTCCTATTCATTAGTTCTTCTGGTAAGAATATTATTGTGAGTGCTAGTGAGTTTGAATTTCCAATCAATTTCCTCATGTTCATCAATATTGTCAGAAAACACCTTGTTGTATAGAGACGTGTAGAACCCAATCGCCTGTTCTTCAAGATCTTCCTGTTTGTTGACAACCACCCCATCGACATTAATGAGTTCAGAAATAATATTACCTGCCTCTCTTCTTTTGACCGCAGAATGATATAGCTTTGTGTTTCTATCCCCATCATCCATCCACTTCTCCTTGCTTCTTTGCCAGAATTTTTTTTCCTCTGCCTTTTTTAGATCTTCAAGCATCATTTGTAAGTCCCTTTCTTTCTTTATAAAAATAGGATTTAATATTTGCTTTTATGTATGTAATGAATGTTATGAATGTGTTATCTATTTCAATTGCTTAAAGTCAATGAACATGTGATAAATCAAATGTTATGCTTTTACTGTCCATATTATGGTATCATCTTCATGCACATTAAGAGTAAAGTCAATATTAAGATTTAAGAGACATTTAAGAGAAAGTTAAGAGTTTTAAGAGAAAGATAATGTAAAAAGATAACTTATATAATATCCTCAGAAAGAGGCTCCCCAAAGCAAAACTAAGAGGCACTTTGGTGCATAATAGAAGAGGTACTTTAGTGCAACCCAAGATGCACTTTGGTGCATAAGATAAGAAGCACTTCGGTGCAAAACTCGAGGATTCTTATATAAGTCAAAATAAAAGAAGTAATTTAAAATAAATTGTGTCCCTTTTTCAAAGTTTAATGTTCAAAGTTTATTTTTAGTTTACATGTTTCCTTTAAATTATAATATGTTCAATTCCACTTTTCATTGGTTTTATGGATGGCTGGGACACGATGCCTATCGGTAAGGAGCAAGCTTAGGAGGAAGAAGCTTTTTGACATGCAATGAATAGCTCAAGGAATCTTAAAGAAGAAAAGACCTAGTGGGGTGCCTTTTACCAAGACGATCTAGAGAATTAGATATCTTTACATTATGTATAGCCTTGTTATCATAATAGATATATGAACTTGATGTAGTTTCTCTTTTGGCAAAACTATGCATGAATCTGATTTTTTTTAGTGAAGCCAGGAGACCATCTTATTCAACCCGCTCTCCTCTTGTAGGCATAAATCAAAAATTTAATACATTATTTGCATTAAAATGAAATTTGGTAGGACTCCTACAATTACATAGGGGAAAGGGGATGGGGTAGTGACCCACAAGGTTGAGAGGAGGGTTTGTGTAAGTACGACCATCCTTGAAGTCTTTGAGGTGTTGTTTGTCCAGAGCATCCGCCAAGCCATTATATTTTCTTGGTAGGTTAATTATCTGAACACCTGGATACTTATTGATGTTATCATTGATGGATCAGATCTAGATGTTGAAGGCTGGATAAATATCATCAGGACCCTCAATTGCTTTGATGGCTCTAGTGCTATCTATAACCACGGTTGTAGGTCCTCTCATAACCATGTCTTCAATGCTTAGTGCTAGATCTATGGCTCGAAGCTCGACTTCAGTGATAGATTCAACATGCTTATACATAACAACTCCTCCAGTCCAGGATTTGTTCTCATCCAGAGCAACAACAACAATCACAACCTGTTTGCCCTTGACAGCCGCGTCGACATAGACCATTTTATGTCCATCAAGTATGCCTATGTCCTCGTTATTCTCTATAGGATGTTGATGCATGGTCTTGTGTTTCATATGTCTTCCATTAGCAATCTTTCTATAAAGGTTATCAATTCGGACAACTTGTTTATTAGTGCTACTATATATCTTATCAAAAACCATTGCATTTCTCGCTTTCCAGATGACTCAACATATAGTAGAGAAGTGGATAGTTTCTTCATTTCTGCCTTGCAAGTGATACATGAGCCACTACTGAATAGAAGTGTGGATGGGTCTACCTCTAGTATTACTGGCAAGCTTTAACCAAACATCCTGCGCATGAGGATAAAACCATAACGCAGATAAAGTGTCCTCCTCAGTAGCATCACATCTAGGGCAAATCGCACAATCTGTAAATGTAGGCTGCTTGCGCCGCGTGTTGGTCATAATTGCTTCATGAGCAACAAGCCAGATGAAGAGTTTTATCTTACTGGGTACCTGAAACTTCCAAATGATCAACCAGATCTTGTTCACTGGGTACTGGTTGTCTGCATTGATAAGATCGTAGGCAGAACAAGTGTTGTAGTTTCTACTATCACTTTGCATCCAGCTCCAAGTATCATGGCCTTTGCTCTTGGCTGGGGTGGGAAGATGAGCAATGTGGTGAACACAGTGTTCAGGAAGGTAGCTCATTAAGAACTCTTTGTCCCAATCTCCACTTAGGTTATGCAAACATTCAACTGTAAGATCAGACACTTAGTAGGAATAGGTTTGATACTCAGTGATCTCAGATCTTGGTAGCCTGGAACCCAACGATCAGTCCAGACAAGTGTCGTTTCCCCATTATTGATAGTTTTGATACAATTAGCATTGATGAAATCCAGACCAGATTGAATGCCTCTCCAAAAAGGGGTAGCTCTGTTACTGGAGTTTGCCTTGAAGTTCTTATACTTATACTTCAACCCTTTCGCCCACAATGAGTGCTTATTTTTTAGAAGCTTCCAGGCATTTTTCTAGAGAAGAGCTTTGTTCCAAGCCGGCATGGACTTAATACCCAGGACTCCATTGTTTGTATTGGTGCTCACCTTGCTCCAAGCTACTAGGGATATATGTTTCTCTTTTTTGCAGCCACTCTAAATGAATTTCTGAATTGTTTTGTCCAGCCTTTTGCACGTAAAGATGGGGATTTTAGCAGTTTGCATAACATAAGTAGGAAGAGAAGCCAGAAATGATGTAGAGAGACAAATATGACCTGCCAAAGACAGTGATTTCGCAGTCCAACCATTGATTTTAGCTTCCATGTTATTGGTTAATAACGAGTAAGTTTTCCTAGTTACCCATTTATGTAGCAAAGGCACTCCCAAGTATTTGCCTAGGTCATCTGTTTCCATGATTCTGCTAGCTCTGCATATAGCAGATTGTGTAGCTCTATCAAATGATGAAGCAAAGAAGATTTTAGATTTTTCCATAGAAATTTGTTGTCCCGAGGCTTCCTCAAACATCTTGAAGCACTGGGTAATAGCCATGATCTGTTCCAGAGAAGCTTTGGCGAAGATGACTATGTCATCTGCAAAGCTAATGGGGGAGATGTGGGGACCTTGTTGAGATATTTTGACCGGTGTCCACTGCTTGGAGGTAACATAGTAGTTGATGAGTATAGTTAAGCATTCCATGTAGTAAACAAAAAGGTATAGGGACAAAAGATCACCCTACCAGAGTCCTCTGGAGGTCTTGAAAGGAGGAAGGGATTCACCATTGAAGCTGATGCTTGTGCTGCCTGAATAGATAGAATTCAAGATATAAGCTTTGATATTTAAAGGCCAAGTCATCTTGTTAAGGGTATTCTTGATGAACTTCCAAGACATGCGGTAGTAAGCTTTGGAGAGATCTACTTTTATAGCCATGTAGGGAGCACTGGACTTGCATCTAAGATTGTGGATGATTTCTAGATGATGATAATATTATCAGCAATGCATCTACCCAGAATGAAGCTTGCTTTTACAGGTGATACCCATTGAGGCATAAGCTTTTTGACTCTTCCCATGACTACCTTGGAGGCCAATTTGAGATAGATGTTGTTCAGGGTGATAGGCCTAGAATCATTGCAGCTTGATGGATGTTTAACTTTAGGAATTAGGGCAATACAAGCATCTGCCACGATATTATGGATATCGTTTCCATTAAGCATGCTTCTGATAAGGAGAAGGATAGAGTTACGGATTCACTTCCAATTTGTTTTGATAAAATGCATATCAACGCCATATGGGCCTACTGCTTTAAAGGGGTCAGACTATTTGATGATTTTCCATACTTCATTCTCAGTGACAGTTGCACCTATTCTGTTGATCTGGCTCAAATGTAGGGGCTTGAACTCGACAGGAATACTATCCATAGCTGCAGCTGTTGGTGACTGTGTTTCAGTAAGCATGCTTTGAAAATGGTTGAAGATGAGGACTTTGAGCTTAGTGTTTTTCGACACCCAGCCACCTTGGCTATTCTTGAGGCTTCTGATATTGTTCATTCTCCTCCTATTGTTAACATAAGTGTGGTAAAATCTAGTATTACTATCCCCGTCCACAAGCCAATTAATATGATGTTTCTGTTTCCAATATTCTTCTTCTTCTTTCATGAGAATATCTTCAAGCTTGCTCTTAAGGGCAAGGCATTCACGATCTTTGGCTTCAGTATAGTTCCTTTCCAGATTTTGTTGAAGATGGGTTATTTGGGTGATGACTTGGTGCTTGATTTTTCCTTGGGAATGCCTGGATATGGTGTCCCACTTGGTTATGGGACCTTGAGCTTGTTGAAGGGCCGTGTGAAACTGAACTTTAGGGTTCCAGTGGAGTTCTAGAGTGTTATGGAAAGTGGGGTCCAAACTCCACAATGCTCGAGTTCTAAATCTTGTAGCCTGAGTTGGAATAGCCGAATTGAGTATAGCATTGGGTTTATGATCAGAAACGATACAAGGCAAGTTCTCGTAGGTGAACCTGGGATATTTTTGTATCCACTCCATATTAGCCAAGGCTATAGCAAGTCTTTCGTGTAGAAGGCCTTTTTTATAAGTAAAGGCATAGCCAGTTCTGCCTAGGTCAGCAATCCTTGCCTGAATAAGAACATTTCTAAATTTAACAGCCTCCGATACATTAAATCTTTTTTCGCCCAACTTCTCGTCTGGGTTTAACATACAATTGAGGTCACCCATAACAATCTAAGGCCTACTTATATGCTGACTCAATCTAATAAGGTGATCCCATAGGATAGGTTGGATACCGGGGTTGAGTGAAGCATAGATAAAGGTACACAAGGTGTCTCTGTTTATACACCAGTGAATGAAGTATTTATGGCTTTCAATAATTTGGACGTCACATTCATCTTGATTCCACATGATCCAAATTCCTCCAGAAAATCCATTGGCCTCTACTCTGTGTGAGCTAGAGAATTCGATATCATTGATGGAAGTTTGGGCCTCCATGCCTGAGATATGTGGTTCAGAGATAGACACAAGTTTTACCTTGTTCTTAGCAACAAGGTGTTTGAGAAAGTGCCGGGCTTTCTTCTTGCCAGCACCCCTTATATTCCAAGTTAGTGTATTGATTATAAACACACAACTTTATTTAGGTGGAGGAGTTCCACCTTCAATGGCCTCAAAACATTTCCTCATTCTGCCTCTTGTAACATATGGATGTTCCTTCTATGAGCTTCCTGACCCTAACTGGGTTGTCTTCTCTTTTGCTTTCCTTCCTGGGGACATTGGTTTCTTTACTCCATTTGTGGTTTTACTGCTGTCATTAGGTATAACACTATCTCCTTTAATACTAGACATAGCTATATTTGTCGTTGCTACCTCATTGTCCTCAGGTATGCCATCAATGAATTCATTTCCTATTGGGATAACGATAGTATGTTTAGGAGCAGAATTTGGCTAGTTTGACATCATCTGGGAAACATGTACATATTCAGTTACTAGTGGCATGTCAACGTTTGTTTTGGATGACACATCAGTATCCTCATTTCTTCTTTGTTTCTTCCTCCAGATTTTAGGACCACACATATCCTCTGGAGTGGTATGTGTTGTGCGGGCATCATCCCTCTCATTAGCATCGATGATCTTGCCTTCGTCATTCTCTTCTAACAACTGGAATTTGTTCCCCAATTCCTTAATCTGGTTTCTGTTCGAATCCTTATTGCATTGTGGTCTTTGGGTTCTGACATTCTTTCCATAGTATACTTTCCATTTATCTTCTTCCTCTATCCATCTGACCCCCGCTTCATCTTCAGTAAGGTTAGTATTAGGGTTTGATGGTCCTTTATCAGTTCCCTCACATTCAGCCACCTCGTGCCCAAGTTTGCTGCACTTGAGACACATGTTAGGCAGTGATTCATATTCGATCTTGCATTCATGCCTATTAATGATGATTGCAGGTTGGATTGGTTTTTCTATTTCGATTTCAACTGCTAACCTGGAAAATCTACTTCGACTCCAATTGCTGGAATGATCATCAACTCTCACCAATAGTCCTACTGCTTGGCCTATCCTTTGAAATATTTCTTAATTGTAGTAGTGGACAGGAAGTCCCATAACACGTATCCATGTTACAATGTGGTTCGTAAGACCCTTGGAGGGTTCAAAGTATCTGTCCGAAGACCATACAAGAAGACAACATCCAAACAAGGACTACAGACCCTTAGTAAGGACATTTTCTTGATCCATTCCACTATAGAACTGCACTACATAATGTTGTTTTGCTAGTTCATAAAGTTCAAATAGCTCCGTCGGTTTCCAGAGGAGTTTTAGCCTCTCATCCATGGTGAGAAAACCAATGTGCCTGTCAACAAGCTTAACTATGACTGCATATTGGAAAGGTTTGCTCAATATCTCTTCCGTTTCTGGGGCGACGTAGATCTCAGGAAAGCCTCGTTCGTAGGTAAGTTCGATATCTTCAGGGTTGATTATCTCTTCTGGCTCATCTTCAATGAAGAATAGATTCTTTGCAGCTCCCCCACTGGTTCCCATTACCGCTTGTTTAAAAGACTTCATTCTTGTTGGTGATGTGGTTTCTCCTAGTATGGGATTTTTTTTTAAATTAAGCCAGGGGACCATCTATTCACCCCACTCCCCTCGTGTGGGCACAACAAAAAAATGTCTTACAGCTCCTGCTTAAATGCAGGTCATACCCCCAGATGGCCCTACACAAAGACCCAAACCGATCAAGATGATCGAGAAACAACACACCCACTGACACAAACCACGAACAAACCAAGGACAAAGCAAACACTATCCAAGATCATCCCAGCTGAAGAAAAGATAAGGAGTCTCGGATCTCTCAAGAATATTCAACCCACGAATCTGTAAAGGAATCAACACCTGATCAGTAGTAATGAAGCTCTCATTGGATGTGCATCCCCATCTACCTAATTCTCTAGGAATCGAGTTGATGATCTTTGGGCATAAAGAACCCATAATGGCTTCAGTGTCCATGATCTCTCTAATCTCCCTGGTAATGTGAGAAATATGCCAAGGACCTGCATCATTCTGCCAAATGATGTTGTAGACGTGAGGATCATCCACCTCTACATTGGAGATAGTCAGATTATGATCATCAGCAATTTTCAACGCAATCAAAATACCACTGATATACGCCGCAATGTAATCGTTCGCATTGAGCCACGTTCTGAAAGCTAAACGAAATCTACATTGCCTATCTCTGACCACCCCAACAATCCATCTCCTCGTGCAACCATCGATCCATTTGTACTTCCCAGTATTAACATTCATCTTTAATGAATTGATATCAGGAAAGTTCCACCGAACAATGTTCATCTTTCTGATCTTGATCTTAGGCTATATGATGTCCTCCGCAATCAACTGATGGAAGAGGTCGTGATCTCCAGCATGTTTGAAAGAATGGAGACGGCTGTAGAACCTGATTGTATCCGTGATGCTCTTCCAAATACCTCTAGTATCATGAGGTTTGTTGTCGAATCTCGACGCACATCTGGACTTCCAAATCTGCCAACAGATCAAGGTCATCAGCTCAATGGTCAACCATCCTCTGAGCGTGTTCTGACTTTGCCTTCTACCTCTTAGGAGGAGGTCATGTATATCAGTCGGAGGAAAGCTAGAATCCCTCATAAATAAAGAGGCTCTATGCCAAAGACTGTTGGCAAGCGCACTGTGAAAGAAAAGATGATCATCGTCTTCACTGTTGTATTGAGCACAACACTCGCATCTAGAGACGACCATAATGTGACAATCGGCAATTCTGTCATCAGTAGGGAGCGCTCTCATACCCAATTTCCACGTGATAGCACTAGCCTTGGGTGTGGAAGCATACCAAATCCATCTCCACACAGAATTAGAATCGTAATGAGTGTTGCTAATAACCTGAGTGGCCGACTTCAGACTGAATCTGCCATACAGATTGGGGGTCCAAATGAGCTGATCGGGGTGATGGCTTATCTTGGAGTGCGATCTTCGAATGAGGAGGCAGCCATCATTATCAATGATATGACCAATAGTTTCCCAGTCCCATTCATCCGAAGATAGCCAGAAGTCCTTGACGAGGAAATCTCTCTGTCTATCACTCTGACTAAGAGCATACAACTGTAAAGGGTGCTCGCACCATCTGGAGTCCTAAAAGGAAACATCTCCCTGACCAATCAGCCATCTAGTAAGGGGCATGACATTAGGAAAGGCTCTCCAAATCTTCTTCCAGTGAGGTGAAGGCTTAGAACCAAGCTTCAAATATGGAGGGTAGCAGCCTTGGGGATTCCTGAACTGGGATCTATATTTGATTCTGCAGTATGTCGCCCAAAGGGAAGTGCCAGTGGTGATCTCCCAGCAATCTTTGTAAATGTAAGCTTCTTCAAGGTGTCTAATCGGGGTGAAATCAAGACCACCATTCTGACTAGGTTGGGCAAGACGATCCCAAGCTATCCACGTTCTTCTGGACTCGTTCTTTCTGTTGGTCCACAAGAACCTGGAGCACATAGCTTCTATCCGCTTTATAATACCTGCGGGCAGACCCACCGCTGCGGTTGTGTATAACGCAACCGAGGATAACGTGTGTTTTATGAGGAGCTTCCTTCCCGCAAAGGATAAGAGCTTCGCCTTCCAAGAGGCAATCTTCATCATAATATTCTCAAGCAAATGGTTATAGTCGATGAGTCTGTTAGGACCAGCAGACATCGGAACTCCAAGGTAATGGATAGTGCGTTCAGCAATGGGAATGTTCAGGATGTGAGCAATATCATCAATAATAGAAGGATCGGTTTTCCCAACCAAACAAGATGATTTCTGGTAATTGATCTTCTGCCCAGTCGACGAGGAATATAAGTTGAGAGCATTGTGCAGATTAATCATCGAAGAAGTGTCTGCATTAAAGAACATGACTAAATCATCTGCGTACAGAAGAATGGGGGGCGGACTGGCAGCTCCTCTGGTCGAGAAGGTAGCAATATCTCCATTTGCAGCCAGACTCTTGATGTACCTGCAAAGAGGTTCCTCGAACAGGATGAACAAAAAAGGAGAAAGGGGATTTCCTTGTTTCAAACCTCTCCCAATAGGAAAGAAACCATTAGAGTATTCACCAACAGTAATCAAGACCCAAGTATCACTGAAGAACCTTAGACAGAGATGGACCGCTTCTGTGCTCATGCCAAACGCCCTGAGAATCGATTTGAGAATCGACCACTCGATCCTGTCATACGCACGCGACATGTCATATTTAATGACCATGTTTGGATGTACCTGACCATAATTCAGATCATGAGTAATCTCTTTCGCCAGCTTAATGTGATGCGTGATATCACGACCTCTCACATATGCACCTTGCTATACAGAAACAATCTTAGGGAGGATCATAGACAACATGTTACTGATCACCCTGGCAAGAATCCTCAAAGAAACATTCTCGATGGCAATCGGCCTAAAATCGGTCTGGATGTCCTTTGGATCGTCAACCTTCGGGATGAGGACGATCTTGCAAGCGTTCAGGCTTCTGTGACATGGTTCTCCTCTAAAGAACTGGGCGACCATCCTCATAAAGTCGAAACGAATGATACTCCAAGCAGAAAGATAAAAAGAGATAGTGAGTCCATCAGGACCGGGCGCAGTCTTATGATCCATGCACTTGATGGTGTCGAAAACCTCCTCAGAAGTGGGACAGGTAGTCAAGGTGGTATTGTCATCCATGTTAATCATCTGATCAATGAGGCCCAACAGATCGTTGCATAGAGGATCATCTCTTTCAGATTTGAAGAAACGTTCATAATGCTTCGCTACAGCCTCAGCAATGAGAGAGGGGTCAGTGATATCGGTACCATCTTCATGGACAATCCTGCGGACATGGCATCTCTTTCTTCTCGACTTAACAACAACATGGTAGAATGCCGTGTTCCTTTCTCCTTCAGAAAGCCAGCTAACTCTGGATCTGTCCTTCCAAAAGTTCTCTTCTTGAGATAGTAAGTCATTTAGCTCCTCTTCAGCGGTTCTGAGCATGATATCATTTTCTCTAGTAGGATTATCATCAAAGGCAATCTGAGCAACATGTACAATGTCTTCAATATCAAGGATGCGTTGTTTCAAGTGGCCAAAATGCAGATTACTCCAACTTCTGAGATGAGATTTGAGCTTCTTGGACTTGGAAAAGAAGGTGAAAGAAGGGTCATCATCCGTGTCATCTGTCCAAGCGGACGTAATAACATCAAGAATCGCAGGATGCTCAAGCCAGGCGTTATTAAAAACGAACTGCTTCTGAGAACCTCTCATGGCAGGCGTACTGGTTGCTCTGATCAAGATAGGACAGTGATCCGACACTCTAAGCCTGGTAAGGTGTCGAGATTCACTGGAAGGGAACTGAGCCTCCCACCTAGGGTTAAGAAGGACACGATCCAACCTCTCCCAGGTAGTAGGAGATCCAGTCTGCTTATTAACCCAGGTATATCTGCTACCAACGAATCTAGACTCAACTAGCTGTAAGTCGTGGATGAAGTTGTTGAACTCACACATCGATTGGAAGTCTGGATGCTCTCCTCCTCTTTTCTCGTTAATCCATCTGATGGAGTTGAAATCACCCGCTATAACCCAGGGGGAATCACCTATGGTGTCCATGGTGTCAAAGAGATCGTGCCACAAATCCCTCCTAAGAAGCATGTTGCAACTGGCATAGACAGCCGTAAAGAAGACGATTTGTTCACCCGTCAGCTCAAGTCTGAGCGTGATGTGCTGACGATGAGCCTTGATCACAACAGGACAAAGGCAACTGTCCGCATTACACCAGATCTTGCCCCTCTCATTCTCGTTGTCAGTGACCCAATCAAGACGAGTGATATCAATCAATTCAATGGCTCTCTCAGCATGAACGAACGGTTAAAAAATGGTGACACACTGCGGCTTATACCTCCCACAAATCCTGGACATAACTTTTCTAGTAGGATTGTTCACCGCTCCCCTCAAGTTCCAGCTCAGAAAGCTGACATCTTGCATCACTAGGACACCACTCACCACTGCCTGAAACCACCAACAGCAAATCAAACGCTGTTCGTTCTCTTCAGATGACTACTGTGGAATGAGATCTTCTCCGTCGTCCTACCTTCATCATGTAATCCTTCTGACCAGTCTTCAAGACTCGAATTATCATCATGTTTTTTCTGCCAAAGACCATATTCAATCGTTCTCGAATTATAGCAATCGATGTGTCTTCCTCTTCTACGTGTATTGATGGCTGTCAATGGCATAATGAAATCACCGAGGTTCCTATGATTTAGGAATCTTCTCCTTCCGTCAGCGTCGGTGACCGTTCTATTCTCAGAAGCTAGCACTGCCCTGTATGTACCTAGGTCTTCTCTATGAATAGATTTCGGTGCATCTTCTCTTCCTTTGGGAGTGGGATTGCTGTTATCGATCCGCAGATCTGCTGTGGGTGGATATGTCTCTTCCTCTATGACAGACTGAGTGATCTCTTTTGGTGTAATCTCATCAGGTTGAACGTCTGGTATGTCTTCATTTGGAGGAACACGCAGCGCAGACGGGGGGATATTCATGTCTCTTCCGATCTCAGTCAGTTTGTAAGTGTTGTCTCCAAGTTGTCCCTTTGCAAAAATATCAAGCTTCAGATTGGATCTATAGACCTGGTCCGAGAGGCCGATGAATTGAGGTATGTCCTCATTGAAAGCCTCTACAAGAATCAGGATGCCCGAAGCATCATCCTCTTCCTTCTGCCAGTTGGAGATCCATATCAAATCTCCAAAGGAATTGACAATCTCTCGAATGGATTCTTGATTCCTGCAGAACAATGAAATATTTCGAACCCAGAACCATACAGCCTCCTTGGTGTGGTGCATACCGCCGTCTCTGAGAGAGACAAAGGAGATCGTAGATTCATTCATCTTCACCGCCTGAACTAGCTGATGACGCCAAGCCTCATACGATGACTCAAAGTATACCACCGCTCTTTTATCCTCATACCTGAAGATCTCAATGGCCTGCGGCCATCTCTTCCAGAGAAAAGCTGAAAGGTCTCTCCACGCTATATTATCGACCCATGAAACGCCTAGAGCAAGGTCAAGGGACCTCATAAAATATTTCCTGATAGGACAATCATGGTTAAGATGCACTGTTGTTCTCTTCGGGACATGGTTGGAGTGACCTCTCGGTGCAGTCCCCCTCGACAATGGAGGAAAGACAACATGAGAAGCAAGACCGGGCTTTGTTGTCGTCGACTGGGCTTTGATCTAGCTCCATCTGGTTAGGATCATCTAGGTTTCCAGAGGGTCCTTCCTCTCTCATTCCTTTGTATGTAAGGTTGATGCCGACTTTCTGCAGACTCCCCTGATTCCCTGATCTGGTCAGGTGATGGCCTGGTGTCGCTCGGAAGCCTTTGTCTCGTGTTCTGCCGCTGTCATCTTCTAGGGTTTCCCACAGATCGCCTGACGCATCGCCTCCCCCCGCACTCCCTTCATGCGCCGTCATCTTCAAGGAGAAGAGACAAACACATTGTATGAATCTGATTTCAATCAATGGAAAGTATTTCATTTAATTTGAATGGCAAAGAATATCATCTTGAGTTAAGTGCTTCTACTCAGTAGTATATTTATGTTGTGAAAAGTGGGGTGTTACAACCTCTCAATTGGTCAAATAGATTATCTATCCTCGACAATAGGTACACATTCTTCACTGTAACCTTGTTCAACTATCGATAGTCTATGCAAAGCCTCATCGAACCATCTTTCTTCTTCACAAACAACAGTGGATCATCCCAAGGAGAAGTACCCAATCATATGAAACCCTTCTCCAACAACTCCTACAACTACTTCTTCAACTGCTTCATCTCACCTGGAGCCATCCTATAGGGTGCTTGGGCTATGGATTGTGTTCCATGAACCGTTGATTTCAAAATAAATCTCCTTCAAGGGTGGAACATCTAGAAACTCATTCAAAAAAACATCCTCAAACTGATGCACCATATGTACATCATGGATACTAGGATTCCTCACCTTGTTATCTACCACATGTGCCAGAAAAACTTCACATCCCTGCCTCAACAACTTCTATGCTATCATGGCCGATACCAGTTAGGTAGGAAGAATATTTCTATCCCCCCTAGAAGGTCCAAGGGACATTGCCATCACAAGATGTCACAACTTTGAAACCACAATCCAGAAGAATGTTATACTTTTCCAAGGTTTCCATCCCTAGGATTGCATCTAACCTGTGCATATCAAGTTGCTTGGCATCCTCTTGAATGTTGCGTCTTGAGAGTGAAAGAACACAAGATGGAAACACTTTTTGCAAAATAGAGAAACCAACCAAAGGGGTTTCTAATAAGAGGTTATAAGTTGTACTACAAACAGGAAAGTTACAACTATTTATCACCCACCTAGTGATAAATGAGTGTGTCACACTTGGGTTAACCAAAATAGATACAAAGGTAGATGTAGACAAGTCAGAATAAAAAAGTTCAATCTTACCTATCACGAACCATGGGTTGACCACTCCTTCTGGATGACTCAGAGCATAGAATCTAGTTTTCACCTACTATATCCCTCTTCCTATGCTAGTCGGTCCTGGAGACCCTAGAAATGATGCCTATCAATGACCCCTGCTGTCACCACCTTTGTAATGATGTTGTTGTTGTGATCCTTGTTTCTCTACCTTGGCTATTGAGTAACCTCTTGGTTATCCATAGGGAAAGACCATCTCTCATGCCCAACTTGACCACACTTGTAACACGTCCTTGTATCATACGACATCCTGGATGGCCTTATCACAAACACCGATTCAGAACTATTTGTTGCAGTTGGTGGAAAGTTATGTACTCTCCCTTTCCTTGGGGAGAACAGGGACTACACCTGTGTGTAGGAAAATATGGTGATAGAGATGGAAAAGAAACAAAAAAATCTTTGTAATGTTCCCCATAACTAGTGGAACATGTCAATAACTATGAATGGGAAGGAAGGCAGAAAGCATATACCTGGTCCTAGAGCAAGTCTAGCGACAATCCCTACAGAGTTGTGCTTCTTTCTTAAGCAACACCAATACGCCAGTCTGTGGAATCCTCCTAGTGTGGCACCATAGAGTGTGGTTTATGACACCCTCCTAGCATAGTGGGAACGACCTCCACACCTCTATGTAGTCAACCAATGGGAACTCTACGTGGCTCTTCAACTACCAACGAGAAGGAGTTGTCCCTTTGTTTTTGTCAACGTGCTAGTGTTGGCCTATATCCTCTTTGGCTATATCTCCCTTTTACAAGTAATATTCCTATGGCTTTCACATACCACGATGTTGAGATGAGGAGTATCTAGTAGGGGGAGCCTTGGACACCCCCACCCCTTTATATATTAGTGGATGAGATATGGTTTTCAAACCTGGGACACGATGGGATGGAGTTCATGAATTTATAGTTGTTGCAAATCACTAGTCATCAAGTGGACACCCAGTCGATCAACTGGCTTGAGAATCAGTCAAATGGACACTCCAATCAGTCGATTGGCTATTTTTCCTATTTGTAAAAGTATCAGCTTTTAATGTGATGATTAATGCACGTCATGATGTCATCATCAATTCCTTGATCTAGTCCTATTGATCATCCAATCACTCAACTGGACTTTTTAGTTGGTCGATTGGAAAGTCTATTCGATCGACTGGCATTCATAGTCAGTCGAGTGGACACTTTAATTAGCCAACTGACAGTCAGTGTTGTTTAAGTTACTTACCTAAACACTTTAGTAAGCAAGATAAATCTTATCCATGAGTAAACTCCAATTCTAGGTGCATCCTATGCATATGTTCCTAATTACACTGATAGAGATTGTACTTAACTAGATTATGACATCACAAGAAATGAGAAATATCTAGAAACACATCATTTCTACCCATGTAATTGGAAAGTTTGAGAACAACTTCAACCTACATTTGTTATTAGTGTTATTGTGATCGTATAGTTCCTTCGTCTCTATTATCTAGATTATACATGAGGCATGGAAACATCATCCTTTTAATATTCAATCCATTTTCTTTGAACTAGAGATGACTATCTTAGATGCATGTGAGCTCACATATCATATATTGATAACATGAGAATGGTCATATGTTTCTCAGTCTCTCTTATCAAGTGGCCAGGATATCAACTTTGATAGGAGGGAAAAATCCATCTACATCACTCGTAGTCAATCCTAATGTGTCACAATGTACCCAAGCACCGCCATTATGGTAACCTTTATTCAAGGTCACATTAGATGGTGTCAAACACTACTACAGAAATGGCTTATAAAGTCACTTTTCAAGGTGTCGGTTGTATACATAAACCGAAACCTAAACTCTACAGTGTCGGTTAATAACATAAACTGACATCCAATCTATGAAGGGAGACCAGACACGGGTACCGCTTTTATTAAGTGTCGGTTACTTATTAAAAAACCGACACCTAAAAGTAACCGCCAAAAATAAAATTTCCAGCGAAAAAAATTGCCTCCAAAAATTGACATACAACGTCGGTTTTTAATGGAGGAACCGACAACTAAAGCTTTTCTGTGAGACAGAAATTTGTACAATTTTAGTCGTCGGTTTTGTGACAATAACCGACGCCGTTGTGTTTTCGCGCTATTAACCGCGAAAATTTTCACCTCCCTTTAGTGTCAGTGTTTTGTTGTAAACCGACAATAAAAACATTCAGTGTCGGTTTTTAAAAAACCGACACCTAATGTTAACTTAAATCGCGCAAAAGATCCCGACTCTTCCCCTTTCTCTGTTTCATTCATTCTCATGCTCAGGGTTTGGTCCTCCGACGATTTCTCTTCCGCCCGGTGCCGCTCCTCGCCTGCTGCTCTCCCTTCCGCCGACGCTCCTCATCGGCGCCGCTCGCCGCCTGCTGCTGCAGTTTCTCGCCACCGCCTACTGCTGCAGTTCCTCTCCGGCGCCGCTCACCGCCTGCTGTTGTAGTTTCTCGCCGCCGCTCCTCACCGCCGCCCTCTCCTTCTCTGCTCTGCCAGCGCCCTCTCCTTCTCTGCTCAACGTCGGCGCCTCTCCTTCTCCACGCTGCTACCAACAGTAGGCCTCCTTTCTTCTTCTTCTTCTTCCTTCTCCCTCTCCTTACCAACAGCAACCACGGTCGTGTGGGCTAGCACGGCCGTGGCTGTGTTGGCCGACCACACGGCCGTGCTACCCAACACGACCGTGTGGTTGGCCAACACAGCCATGGCCGTGCCAGCCCACACGACCATGGTTGCTGTTGGTTATTTATGTATTGATTTTGTTATGATTTAATCATCTACTTAATGTTCTAATCATTTTCTATGATAAGCCTTAGTTAATTTAATATGCATACTTTGTATGTAAGACATAGTAATCGGGTACTGCTGTATATCCAAGTAAATTACCTGTAACTAATCATGACATAGCTAGATTTTGGAATGCATACTTTGGATAAATGTACTGCTGTAATTTTTGATCAAGTGATGATATGTAAATGTAGCAATAAGTTAGTAAGGTATCAATGATAAGTCTGCTGTAATGTGATGCAAAATAGTTATTGTATCATGCATATCTTAATACTTTTTTGTTTTATAGTTGTATAGGGTGTTTTATGTGTGACAAGTCTATTGTTTAATAGTTTAGCTATAATCATTGTTTTATAGTTGTGTTATAAAGTATTTGGGTGTTTAGTATGGTTATTTAGGGTGTTCAGATATGTATAAAGGTTCCAAAAAGTATAGTATATATATGCATACATGTGCATTTTTTTTATAAAATTGCATAGAAAATCAAAACCCGTTCTTGGTGAGAATCCTAATCACCCTTCTTGCTTAATGATGAACTGTAATGCACACATGTGACATGCTTGGAATGTAAATGATGAACTTTTCC
This sequence comes from Alisma plantago-aquatica, assembly GCA_963693085.1. Classification (NCBI taxonomy): domain Eukaryota; kingdom Viridiplantae; phylum Streptophyta; class Magnoliopsida; order Alismatales; family Alismataceae; genus Alisma; species Alisma plantago-aquatica. Next base: position 1,563,217,102 of record OY856409.1, on the reverse strand, counting down.
CTAAATTGCCAATCATGCTTTTAAAGACATCAATAATCACCCTAACTTGAAGAACTAGGATTTTAGGTATAAGAATGACAACACATTATTTGTTGTCCTAGAAATCCGTCCAAGATTTACTCATTAGGAGTAAATCTTAGATAGTCCCCGGTTTGGGACTGTTCTTGAACACCTAATCTCGCTTAGGATGTAAGTGTATAATGTGTATTGGGTTTTCAAGAAAATTTCGGCAGCATTTCCTCATTTGTTCTCTAAGTACATATGTACTTGGAGAACAACGGGGAAATGCTGCCGAAATTTTCTTGAAAACCTAATACACATTATACACTTACTAGTGAGATTAGGTGTTCAAGGATGGGATAGGTGGTACATGTACATTTATTATATATAAGAATGACATCACATGTATTTTTTAACCATAGACTGTAATCTTGTTGTAATATATACTTGTTTTCTCTTTGATCATAGAGGTTTACAATTTTTTTGTGATATATACTTTGTTGTAATAATGTGAACTTTACAATGTGAGCTTTACACTTTGAATTACTACTTTACAATGTGAGCTTTACACTTTGAATTACTACTTTACAATGTGAACTTTACAATTTGAATGTGCATTTGCAGATGGCTGACCATTCTCCTGATGACCGTGCTGATGACTACCGTGAGGGTGAGGACATCATTGTGCCGCCTCACAATGTAAGTTTTAAAAATATATCATATATTTATATCTATATGTCCATTTATAGTTATATCTTGTAAATGTGAATTATTTTGTCAAATTTTAGGTTGATGATACACATGTACCATCTGAAGCACTTGAGGCACTTGATCAACAACACCAAAAAGTTGACAAGAGAAGGGGCATCACTATGATGAAGAAGTTAATTGTGCAAAAGGGCAATGGACCCAAACTTGTTGTGGATTTCGATAATGCAGGAAATGCATGTGGTGTGAATCACAATTCATTTATTTCATATCTTGGGTTTGTTACTCGTAGCCATTGCGGTTGTCGCTTAGATTCTTGGCATAAAGTTTCTAAGGAGAAGAAAGATTTAATATGGAGGGATTTATGCGTGAGTTATTATTAATTTGCAATTCTATTTTGTAGATTACTAAATTTTTGGATACTAGTTAATAGCAATTCTATTTTGCAGAGTATATTTGAATTGGATGAAAAGCTACATCGTAAATGCGTGATGCAACGCTGTGGGAGAGTCCTAAGGAACTATAGGACAAATCTCACCAGAGAATACATAAAAGAAGCCGACAAGAGGAAGAAGACAACCACTGAACAGTGGAACTTCCTGGACAAAGAAGAATGGGATGCGTTTGTCGCTTCAAGACAAACTGATGAATTCAAGGTATTAGGCGCCAGTCTCAATCTCATTAATTAATATATGTTGTATTCACTTATTCAAGATTAACATTTAGTGTTACTAACCAAATCATTAATTTGCATACTAACTAGGCCCTCAGTGAGGCACAAAGATCAAGGCGTGCACTAAATGTGCATGACCACAGAATGGGTCCAAAGGGGTATGCAAGCATTCGCCAAAGACTACAGGCTGAGGCTACTGCTGCTCAGTCTGCTGCTACTCAGGAGTCCTCTACCATAGGTAGCACACCTCTGCCTCGCCATGATGTCTGGATAGCTGGGAGGCAAAATAAGAAGGGAGAAATAACTAAGGCCGCAACTGCTGAGGCGGCTGCAAAAAGGGTAAAATACAACTCTTACAGCAATCATTCGAATATTGATTATTTGTGTTGTTTACTTAAGTACAAATTTTTGTTTTGGCGATTAGCGGGAGCTGCACGAGCTGAGGAAACAAGGAACGTTCATCCCTGAGGGAACAAAGGATGAATTGACAGTTGCTCTGGGTAACCCAGAGCATCCTGGACGTGTTAGGGCTGCAGGTGCTGGTGTGGGCATCAAATCTTTTTTTGGGTCATCCCAGTGCAAACATGTCCCAAAAGCGGGACTTTCACAAGAAGAGGTAACATATTCTTTCTTTATAATATTACTGTAAAAGAGAATTCAAAAATTAGAATTTGACGTTTCTTTTATCCATGTATAGGTGGATAAGCTATTTGACAGGAAACTCGAAGAAGCAATGAAAAAGTGGCAGGCATCTCAGACTGCCACTTACCAGACAATACCTACTACAGACTCTACTCCTACTCCTACTGCAGAGGTTGGGAGTAATCCTGTAGAACCACCACCTAGCACATCCACTGTAAGTATTTTTATGACATAGTAACTAGTTTTTTAATTCAGTATGATACGTATATATGAAATTGTAGTCGTTTCAAAAAAAGATGGTATGTATATATGTATATAACATTCTTTACACATAAATTTGTAGGGGTTGAAGCCATGCCGTCTAAAAAGTAAAGAATATGTCGTGGCAGAGGCGTCGACTTACCCATCCCTACCAGGGGAAACGTGTCACGGGTCTCCAGTACCAGCTGGTTGGATTCGGGTGAGCCCCATACATATATTCCTCAAGTGGATGGATCTTCCACTGCCATATGCCCACCCAGATTGTGAAACGCTTGGTGAGGCAGTAGGCGGAGTGATATTGTGGCTAAAAGCGGATGTCTTCTTTACTGATAAGGTATGGTAAATTTACATTACATTCAATTATTAGTGTGTGTATATGCTGGCAGTTGATATGAAATTATATATATATACAGGTTAAAAAGAAGACACCCACATCATCTAGGCCTCCACTTCCACCTCCTGCATTACCTAGTTGGGTTCCACAGGACCTACGTGTCCCGTTAGGTCCTAACTGTAGGGGTATGGAAGTATGGTTAGGGGAACATGATATAAACTCCCCTATAACTGTTTCTTCTGATTCAGATTCTACAGTTCAGTCATACGAAACAAAACTATTTATATAAGATATATTGGAGTTGTTTCGATATGATTGGCTAAATACATCTGTGATAGAGCTATGGATAAGGTGAGATATTCTTTATACATCCATATACCTTGTGTATGATCTGGTGATCTGGTTTCTTATTTATTAATGCATGCGTAATTAATACATATTTTGCAACTACTTAGACAACATATGTGCAGATTTTGGATTCGAACATGTAGGGTTTTTGATTCCATCCTTGATTAGTCTAGTAGCTAAAGACCCTACATCAGTTCAACAATACTGCTGTGAGTCTTTTTCAAATTTTGCTGTAAAAAAGAAGACGGTGATAATGGCTCCATTCAATTTAGAGTAAGTTTACTTTGCTTATTATAATTTGGACTTAAGAAAATTACATTTTATTGTGGATTTTGAGTTATTAATTTTTAACTTTTTTTCCTCTAGGGGTAGGCATTGGGAGTTATTGGTTATTTCCCCCGAGACGTTCACTGTGTATTATCTAGATCCTAAGGGGGGTAAATTGAATACAATATTTGGACACATAATGAAAATGGCAATATTTCGGTGAGAAATATTTCATTTTTCATATCCGTTAACATATGTTATTACATTACTATTTAATTGCAATGTTCTGTGTTACATTAACATGTAGGGATTTTAAGGAGTACAAAAAGGCTGGAGGAAAGGTCCCCATGAAAAAGAACCAGCCAATAATTTGGAAGAACGTGCAAGTAAGTTCCCGAATGCAATATATGTATATATTATTTATGTGAACAATGCTTAATTAGTTGTATTTTTTAATATTTTGTATGTTTGAATTTATAGTGTGTTACACCAGACAACGGATGGGCATGTGGATACTATGTCATGCGATATATGCACATGATTATCAAACATGCCGTACTGGATATCGAATGTATTGCTCAGGTATTATATAGTCTCATTAGATAATATGATCGAAATATATCAATCTTATTTATAGCTCATTAATTATATATATACATCATTCTCTTTATAAGTATTTAAAGCTGACCCCATTACAGGAAAGGACTTGCCAAATGTTAATGCTCCCTATACAATGGGAGAATTAAATGAAGTAAGAGAAGAATGGGCAACAACCATACAATTAGTGGGGGCTTTAAAATATAATTGGGATCCTGATAGCGAATAATGACTAAACAATGATACTTTGTAAATGAATTTCTGAATTATAATATATGTGTGAATGTTTCTACATGTCTGGATGTTTCTACATGTGTCTGAGTGAAAATGAATGAAAGTGTTGTTTGCTATATGAATGTTTCTACATGTGTGAATGTGAATGAATGGAACTACAAATTGCTAGCATGTGTGAATGTTTATAAATGTGTGAAAATAAAATGGAACTGCAGGTTGCATTGCTAAATGCATGTGCTACTTTTTTATTGTTAATTTTGCAGGTTTGCGGCCTGTTGTCGGCTGATATCAATGGATGTCGTAAAACCTGCAGTTCATAACTGAACTGAACAAGTTTCTCATCCTGCGACCAGCCACAGTAGGTCTGCAGACTGACAGGAAAAAAAAACCAATAGGCGTCGGTTATTTGTAAATAACCGACACATAATGATATAGTGTTAGTGTTCCTACAATAAACCGACGTCTATGTCCTTAACACCACAGCCGTGCTGGACAGCACGGCCGTGGGGCGAAGATATATGGTGTCGGTTTTTTACTTATAACCGACACTGATAGTGCCCAAGATGGCGCCCTTTCTGTGGCGTGAAGGGTTTGGGCGTCAGTTTTTAACTAATAACCGACGCTTATAGTCCCATGATGGCGCGTTTTCGGTGGCGCGCGAAGAGTTTGGGTGTCAGTTTTGGAACCGACGCCTGATGGGTGAACTTTTAGTATCACCCACATAGGTGTCGCTTAGAAACCGACACTAAAGGCTTTAAATAACCGACACTAAAGGTAGGTTCTGTAGTAGTGAAAGTACATCGAATGACATGTGACGAGTGTAGTCACTTCAAATTTAAGAACTACAACCACCACTATCACTATGAGAGATGATTCTGACTACCATTATGGTTTACATGTAACACTCACAAGGTGGGTTTGTCCATTACACTGTTCTCTAACAAGTACCGATGTGTTTGGCTTGATATCATATATTAAGACCAATGAGATTCTTTCACCAGTCAACACACATTCTAGGCTTATGCATTAGTTTTGTCTATATTGTTTTCATAATAATATCTGAGTACGGACATTGTAAAGCTTGCCCATTTTTTAAACCAATAACACTATATGCGAAAGAATTAACTCACATATGTAATTACAACATGGGAAAACATCACAAGTCCGACATACTAAAGCATTAAAAATTACCCAACTAACTGCATCCATAAACAAAGTTTTGACATAGAAAGCCTGAGAGTTTGGGAGTAGCAGCCCCAATATAAAAAAATAGTAAAGAACACAACTGGAAGAAACTCCAAGCTGGAAGAATTGTCTAGGGTAATGTCCCACCAGTGAAAGATGTCTTATGAATCTTTACATTCTTGAGCTAGTCCTCGGATAACTTCTCCTTCTCCATGGACGTCACATCCCCAGCCATGCACAAAAGAGGAAAACCTAGGAATTAGAGTAAGTGGCAACAAATCTATAACAAGGATAATATATGAGTGAAGAACTGAAATATTTTGTTGAAGAGGACGAAACATCTTTTAATCACTTATTTTATCTTAGTGGCAACCATTATATGATATGTCCTCCTCTCGTGACACCATAGTGTCCTCTATGGTGAAACACACCCTCTATTGGCACAATGTGCCCTATGCTGATACAAAAGTGTCCTCTATGGTGCAACACACCCTCCGTTGGCACTATATGCCCTCTATGACACACACAATGTCCTCTAAAATCATCCTGGGACTCTTTGATGAGGACTTATTATACAATGTAAAATTTATGTTCTAGTGTCAATTTATATATTCTACTCTTAATCTATTATCTATGAATCATAATCCATTCTTATTTTGAACACTTTATATCTCTATTCTGATTTGAATCTAAATCTATCTTTGAAATATGTATCTCTTATTGTTTGATTCTAAACTAACTCAAAATTAAGTCTGTGATTACAATTTGAATTTACTCTTATTCTAAATCTTAGATGTCAAGTTTAACACTTCACAATATGTCTAAAAGTATGAAGCAAGAAGCACTATATGAAAGAGGATACTCCAAATCTGAACAATTTATACAACAAGTCTAAGTACAAAATAGATTCCTAGGTCATGGCCCACTTACCTATTGCAAGTCAAGTTCCTATCTTCACTTCTCATCAAGATACTGAGTCTAACTTTCTCCTAAAAAACCCAATAGCTATATCACATTACATATCCTTTCCTTTTTGGTCAACATCTTTAGGGTTATAATTTCCCTTTATTCACCATTACATGCATTTAGGTATGTATATTATTATTAGAATGTACAAAGTTCAGTCACCAATGTGTCTTTTTAGATGTTGCTTTGATAACCATAATAATATTAGGATTCATAACTTAGGTCTATAATGAAAAGATTTTATTCATATACTACTGATTCAGACCTAAGTCCATAAGTATCAATAATATCATTCATACATAATTTTCTATAGGCTTAGAGCTATACATGTAATATCCATATTCTAATATTTTATTACCACTTATATGTTTAGGTTTAGGGTTATTATTAGGACCACAGAAATGGTCATTGGATAGGGTTGGAACATGAAAATACCAAAATACATTTTTATTGGCATGAACCCCATTAAGTATATTTACAAGTATGAAAATAATGAATTTGTGGTTAGTAAATGGATACCAAATAGGGTAAATAAGGGTTCCATCAAGTAGATTACCTTTTTAGGAGTCTATAGTTAAAATTTCATAATTTTCTGATGTAGGCATGATTTACTATGATTTAATCAAGATTAATCAGTCACTATCCAATAGGAAAAAAATAAAATAATTTTAAATTAAAGGCAAAAACTCGGATAAGATTTTGTCAAAGGCCCATCTGCCCTAGGAGGCATTTTGCATACCATAGCGTGACACAGGGGTAAAATTGTGAAAATTCCAAGTTGTTTTTCACGCGCGCATGCCTTGGTGGTTACTTTGAATCCATTGCGCTTGATCTCTAGTGAAGGATCGACCAAAATAAAGTCATAGATCTCTTCATGAGGTCAATCTGAGTCAATATAATCTTAGCTCGTCACCTGAGGTACATAGAGATTCTGAGGAGGGTTTCCAGTTGCTATTTCTTCCATGGCCAAGATGTGAAAACATGGCCACATGGCTTTGCTCAAAAAATTGAGGAGTCACATGACTCTGCAAAATGCTGACGAAGCTAACAAACCAAAACAGAGGTCACAGTGTTGATCGGAAAGGAAAAATTGATAGAAAAAGGACAGGGAGCTTGAAATTGGGGTTTAGAAAAGTACCTCCCCTCTGATTGAATTGACGGTACAATAGGCTTCCTGGGAGTGAGACTGAAAGCTTCATACCCTCTCTGAGGTCGGTTGGCCACTGTTGAAGTTTTCCGACTCCAACCATAGCAAGTCAACTACAATATTATCATCTCGGCGACTCCCTATCTCACAAACAAAATGGCGGCTTGCCCTGACCTCATGGGTACTTGTAGATGGTGCATGTGGAGGTCATTTGCCGCTGTGAAGCTAAGGTGGATAACGGCGGTTGACAAGTTGGATATCGAAGGTGATGTGGGGTTGAGAGTCTCTAGGCGATTGTTGTGAAATTAGTAGCAGAGTAGGGCTTGGTGGAGTGCAATGAAGCTTTAGAGACACTCAAGGAGTCGAGGCTGAGACTAGGAGGTGGTGTGCAAATCCACATTGAGAGGGGAGTGGAGGTGGAATTGGGGTTTTCTTATACATGGGTTTCTAGGGTTCAAATGAGGGGCCAAAAGGAGCAATTTCATCTCCAGAAGACAATGGAAGGAATGTCTTAAAGAATGGTCAAGAGGACTGTGAGATATTTGAGAATTTAAGGAACAATTGTTCTTCAAAAATAAATGAGGTAGGAGATGACGATCGGGTGGCTGGATTTAATCCAGTTCTTCGCACACCCAGTCCGACAGTCAAGAAAAATCGTCCAGAAAAGAAACTTAAAAATTAATTGTTTCTTATTCAATTTTTGACTATTGACTTCCCAAGGGCTTTTATCCTACCAAATAAACTTCTTTGGGTCTCAAATTTTGGCCATACGATGATAATAAAATCTAGAATATTTATGGGGATTAGTTTTCTTGTTTAGGTGATCATATTAACTAATATGACTTAATGAAAAACTAGGGTTGAATATTGAATAACTAAATAATTAAAAGAAATTAAATGTTGAAAATTTTGGTTTCCTCTTATTTACACATTATCTTTGACCAAGAAAATTTCCAGTACAAAATAACAACCAAGATTATTTAAAATGACCCTTTTACAAGATGTGATCATAAAGGAAGTGATATTAGGGAAATTGCAATTAAATAGTTAAGAAATGAGGATGCTACAATCATCTCCTCAAGAAAATTTTGTCCTCGAATTTCAGGGGTTAAAGATCTCTGGATATTTCCTTAACATCTCTTACTTAAGTTTTAAAGTGTCTTCCTCTAGGTTGTGATTTTTTCATAGATCTTTAACTAGGACAATGTCTTTCTTATTTAACTACTTTGTCTGGGTGCCAAGGATCCCCAATAGAATCTCTTCATAAGATAGATCTTTCTTGATCTCAACAGGTTCATGAGAGAGAATATGGGAACTATCCTGGACATATTTCCTCAGCACTAATGCATGCAAGACATTATGATGGATTTTCTCATAAGAAGGTGGTAAAGCTAGCCTGTAGGCACTCTCGCCTACCTGATTAAGAATCTCAAAAGGGCCAACATGTCTAGGACTGAGTTTTCCTTTCACTTTGGATTTGACAGTAGACATTATGGGCTTGAATTTCAAGAAAACATGATCCCCTACAAGGAACTCTATCAAATTTGCGTGCATTAGCATACTTTTTCTATCTATCCTTAGATACCTTCTTTTTCTCCCTAATGAGTGACACTTGCTCTGTATAAAGCTGTAGCTCTTCACTTCTTATCAAACTCCTTTTACTCGGCTCATGCAGAGCAAAGGCGACTTACATGACCTCCCATAGAGGGCCTCATATGGTGCCATGCCTATACTTGCATGAAAACTATTATTATAGGTGAATTTAGCAAGTGGAAGATACCTCACCCATGAACCACCGCAGTCCAAAATGCAAGCTCTGAGCATGTCTTCTAGGGTTTGAATAGTCCTCTCAGACTGACCATTAGTCTAAGGATGATAGGCTATACTAAAATGAAACTTGGTACCCAATTCATCTAGGACTTGTTTCCACAACTTTGAAGTCAACTTTGGATCTCTACAAGAAATTATGGAGGAAGGAACTTCATGTAGTCATACAATCTACTGGATATAAAGATCAACCATGTATGAAACTGTAGAAGTAGTCTTAAAAGCCAGGAAATGAGCACTTTTCATCAAATGACCCACAACTACCCACACAACATCAAATCCTTTCCAGGACTTTGGCAAACCTATGACGAAGTTCATGGTTATCTTGTCCAATTTACATTTAGGAATCTCTAGTGGTTGTAACAAACCTCCAAGTCTCTGATGTTCAACTTTCATCTGCTGGCATGTGAGGCATTTAGACACAAATTTTGCTATAGCTCTCTTCATGCCTTCCCACTAGAAGGCTCTCTTTAGGTCCTGGTACATCTTTATAGAACCTGGATGAATAGTGTACTTCATCCTATGTGATTATGACAAAATCTTCTATTGTATCTTAGACGTAGAGGTACCCATAACCCATTCTTCATCAGGATATCTCCTTTCTTGCACTTAGATAGGTTAGCATCATTCTTTGGTAATTGTCCCAACATGCAAGGAAGGTCAGTGCTACTTTGTTGTGCTTGTAGAATCTTAGAAGTCCAGTCAGGATGAATTGTAAGATGTGCCATCTTTAACTCCACCTCTTTGAGTTGTGGCCTCCTCTCTGCCAAGGCCTGCATCATCTTCCATTCATCAATGATTGTTGTTGCAATGACTACTTTATTCTTCTTGCTCAAGGCATCACCTACCATGTTGGCCTTGCCAGGATGATAAGAGATAATGAAGTCACAGTCTTTCAAGAATTCGATCCATCATAGCTGCCTCATGTTCAGGTCTTTCTGACTTAGAATATGCTTAAGGCTCTTACGATCATATAAAATCTCAAATTGTGTACCGTACAAGTAATGCCTCCAAATCTTTAATGCATACATAATAGCTACCAGTTCCAAACCATGAGTGGGGTGGTTTTCCTCATGTGATTTAAGCTGTCTAGATGCGTAAGCTATAACTTTTTCCATATGTTGCAACACACAACCCAAACCCAACTTCAAAGCGTCACTAAAAATTCTGAATCCATTGTTTCCTGAAGGAAGTATAAGCATAAGTGCTAAACTGAGTCTAATTTTCAAGGTCAGAAACTTCGCTCACACTTATCACTCCAAACGAACTTGGCTTCTTTTCATGTGAGAGTTGTTAGAGGCTTTGCTATAATAGAAAAGTCTTGAATGAAACATATATAGTATCCTGCTTATCAAAGAAGCTTAGAATATCAGAAGGAGTAGTAGGGGTATCCCAGTTTATCACATATTTGACCTTTTACGAATCAATAGAAATATGACCATCAACATTTAGATTTCTAAGGAACATGACCTTGCGAATCCATAATTCACATTTAGACAAGTTCTTGTATAATTGATGATGTCGAAGTGTCTTGAGAGTGATGCGAAGATGTTCCTTACACAGCTAATCATTATCATAATAGATGAGAATATCATCTATAAAGATGATAATAAACGAGTCTAGATACTGATGAAAGATATGATTCATTTGGTCCATGAAGATTGCGGGGGCATTGGTGAGGCCAAAGGACATGACAAGAAATTCAAAATTTCCGTATTTGGTGTAGAATACTGTCTTCTCTATATCTGATGGATTCATCTTCTTTGATGGTATCCAATACACAAATCTATCTTTGAGAATACCTTGGTTGTCTTTAAATGATAAAAAAGTCATCAATTCATAGTAATAGGTACTTATTCTTTATTGTCATTTGGTTCAACATCTGGTAGTCAACACACATATAGAGGGAACCATCCTTCTTTTTGATGAAGAGGATAGGTTCTTCCCAAGGAGAAGCACTAGGATGAATATAGCCCATACTTAGAAGCTCATGTATATGCTTCTTCAGTTCAATGAAGTCTGCGGGAGATCAATAGAGAATTCAATCTCTCGATCAGGGGGTATGCCAGGTAAGGCCTTAGGAAAGACATCAGAGAACTCATTTACTATGGGGATATCAACAAGAGGATTCTCTTTTTCAGTTATGACTTACACAATATAGATTTGACACCCTTTCTTGTTTAGCTTATCTAGCTGAATTGTAGAAACAAATAAGTGTTTGTGATGCTTCTTCCTTCCTTTAATAACTGAGGGATCCTTGTTAGGATGAGATATGGTGAGTGACTTCCTCCTATAGTCTAGGAGTGTTTAGTGATCATCGATCCAACCCATACCCAAAATAATATTGAAATCATTTGAGGGCATAACCATAAGGTCTTTGAGAAATACTCTCCCTTCTAGGGTAATCCTACCCTAGAAATAATTCTCCCAAGTATGTTAACATGTCTACTGGCTGCTCTAATTTTGAAATCATAGTGGAGATCCTCCAAGGGTAATTCTAGCATTGAAACTAATGTAGTAGATATGAAAGTATGTGAGGCACCTGAGTCGAATAAGACTTTAACAAATAATTGTCTGATAAAAGCCACACCTTCAATGACCTGATCTTCATCTACCTCCTCAGTAGTCATAGAAAAGACCCTTGCATGATGCTTCTCCCTTTGGTTGTTCTGGCCTTGCTTCTGATTATTGTAGCCCAACTTTTATTTCATCTTTGGACAATTGAGCTTGATGTGCCCTAACTCACCACAGAAGTAGCACACAAATTATCCATACTTGCATTCCCCATGATGATATCTCTGACACTTAGGGAAAACTAGAGCTTGTGGTTGTTGTGCTCCTTTTTCTGGTGGTGGTGGCCCTCTCTACACTGGTGGTCCTCCTGGACCTTTCTGTATTGAGGGTCCCATTGTGCCCCTCTATGCCGGGACACCTATAGGTGCCTTTCTCTTGTTCTGCCCACCATGGTAGTTTCTATGCTAGTAGTTTCTTGTGAAAGGTCCTCCATTCTTCCAGTTCTACCCTAGATGGTCCTCCAACCCCAAGAATGCTTCTAGTGCATCCTAAACTATTTTGATGCCGCGACCCACTAGAGAATAAATGAGGCATGACTTCAGACCGCACATAAATTTCTTGTCCAGATGCGCCTCATCTTCAGTCCCATATTTCTAAAGCATAGGAAAATTCATTGCATAGTGGATGTCAGTGGAGTCATACTGCTTGAGGCACTTGAATTCCAACTCTTTCTTTTGAACCATCACCTCAGAGATGTAGCAGTTCCAGAAGGTGGTGGTGAACTCCCCCAGGTCAAGGTTGCAACATCAGGTCCCACCAAACTCAAGAAACACTTTTCAATAGATGGGTCCCAAAATAGACCTTTGAATGCTCGGGGCATCCCAAGTCATGGAAGTAGTGCTCAACGTTCATCAACCATTCCTTAGCTCAAGTAACAAAATCAACATCAGTCTCGCCAGAGAATGTAACTGGCTTGATCTTCATGAAGTAAACCATGATCAACTCCTGGTTTCTCGGTGGTGGCTATACCACTCCCGGGGCAGTCAGGGCATCCATCAAGGCCTTAATGAGAACATCAAGAGGAGGGTTTAGATGACTATTGGGGTTGTCCCCTCCATAGTTAGCATCCTTACTCATTAAACCATAGGAACTCTCCTAACCCTCCATGTGATCCTTTCCCTTGTCAGACTTTCTCTTAGGGGCCATCTATAGGGAAAAAGGACATTCATAAGTATATATCTAAGGATATAGATAAATAATTGTTATTAAATGGCTTTGATACTAAATTGTAACGATTGCCCATTTATTAAACCAATAACACTATATGCGGAAGCATTAACTCAATATGTAATCAAAACATGGGCAAACATCACATATCTAGCATTCTAATTTTTTAAATAACCCAACTAACTACATCCATAAACAAAGTTCTGACACAAAAATCCCAAGAGTTTGGGAGTAGAAACCCCAATAAAAAAACAATAAAGAAAACAATTGAAAGAAACTCTAAGATGGAAGGATCATCTAGGGTAATGTCCCACTTGAAAGAAACTCTAAGATGGAAGGATCATCTAGGGTAATGTCCCACTAGTGAAAGATGTCTTATGAATCTTCAAACACTTGACCTAGTCCTCGGATAAATGCTCCTTCTCTATGGACATCATGTCCCCAGCCATGCACAACATAGGAAGACCTATGAATTAGAGTAAGTGGCAAGAAATCTATAATAAGGATAAAATATGAATGCAGCTAATAATATTTTTGTTGAAGAAGACTAAACATCTTTTAAATATTTTGCGGAAGAAGACTACACATCTTTTCATCATTAATTTTATCTTTGTGGCCACATTATACAGTAAGTCTACTTTTGACACTGTAGTGTCCTCTAATGCAACACACCCTCTATTAGCACAAAGTTCCCTCTATTGAAACCGAAGCATCCTCTATGCTAAAATAGACCCTCAATGACACATAATGTCCTCTAAAATTGTCTCGAGACTCTCTACTGAGGACTTATCATCTGATTTATAATTTATGTTCTAGTGTCAATTTCTATATTCTACTCTTGATGTCTTATCTCTGAATCATAATCTATTCTTAATTGACTACTTTGTATGTCTTATTTGAATTTGAATATGAATCTATGTTTGAAATCTATATCTCTGTTCTGATTTGAATCTGAATCTATGTTTGAAATTTGTATCTCTTGTTCTTTGATTTAAACTGATTCATAATTGATTCCATGAGTACAATGTACATTTATTCTTATTATAAATTTTAGATGTCAATTTTAACACTTTATAGAATTTTTAAAAGTATGAAGTAAGAAGCACTATATGAAAGAGGATACTCTAAATCTACACAATTTAGGCAACAAGTCTAAGTAAAAGATAGATTCCTAGGGCATAGCCTACTTACCTTTAGTAAGTCAAGATCCTATCCTCACTGCTCCTCAGGATACTGGGTCTGAGTTTCTCTTGGAAAATCCAAAGGCTATATCAGGCTACATATCCTTTCCTTTTTTGTCAACATCTTTAGGGTCATAATTTCCATTTATTCACCATTACATGCAATTATGTATGTATATTATTAGGGTGTACAAAGTTATGTCACCAATGTGTACTTTTAGATGTTACTTTAACAACCATAATAATATTAGGATTCATAGATTAGGTCTATAATGAAAGTATTTTATTCGTATACTATTGATTCATACCTAAGTTCATAAGTATAAATAATATCATTAGTACATAATTTTCCATAGGCTTAGGGAAACACATGTAATATCCGTATTCTAAAATGTTATTACCACTTATAAGTTTTAAGGTTACGGTTACTGTTAGGACTATATAGATGGTCATTTCATAGGGCTGGAACATGAAAATACCAAGATACTATTTTAGTGGCATTAACCTATTAAGTATATTTACAAGTATGAAAATAATGAATTTATATTTAGTAATTGGACACTAAATTGGGTAAACAAGGGTCCTATTAGGTATATTACATTTTAGGAGTCTCTAGTTAAAATATCATAATTTTCTGATGTAGGGATGATTTTAAATGATTGAATCAAGATTTATCGGTCACTGACTAATAGGGAAAAAGATAAAATGATTCTCAGTTAAAAATGAAAACCTGGATAAGCTTTTGTCGAATATCCATATGCCCTAGGAGGAATTTACATACCATAGTGTGACACGGGGGTAAAATTATCAAAATGTTAGGTTGAAAGTTCTTCTCACGCGTAGGACTTGGTGTTTACTTTGGATCTGATGAGGATGATGTCTGATGAAGGATAGACCGAACTATAGCCATATATCTCTTCATGAGGTCAAGCTGAGTCAAACGAGCCCTATTTTTTCACCTAAGGTGAATGAAGATGCCCAAGAGGGTCTCCGGGAGATACTGCTTCCATGGCCAAGATGTGAAAAGATGCCCATAGGGATTTTCTAAAAAAAAACTAAGGTGTCACATGACTCTGTGAGATCTCGACAAAGCTAATAAACCAAAGAGGAGGTCACACCGATGACCAAAAAGGTGAAATCTATAGAAAAAGGCCAGGGAGCTTGAAATAGGGGTTTAGAAAAGTACCTTCCCTCCGGTTGAATTGAGGTAAAGTAGGCTTCTTGGGAGCGAGATGGAAAGCATTATACCCTCTCCGAGGTCAGTTGGCCACTACAACAAGCTTTCAGACTACAACCACAACAAGTCGGTGGCAATGTTGTTGCCCAGATGCCTCGCTATCTCACGGCCAAAACAACGACTTTCCCTGACCTCATGGGTTCTTGTATTAGGTGTGGGTAGAGGTAATTGGTTGTAGCTAAGCCGAGGGTGGAGAATGATGGTGGACAGGTTTGAGATCAAAGGTGATGTGAAGGTGAGAGTCTCAAGGTGATTGTTGTGAAATCGGTAGCGGAGGAGGGCTAGTCAGAGTGTGGTGAAGATTTGAAGACACTCAGGGAGTCGAGGGTGAGACTAGACAGTGGTCTGTAAATTCAAAATGAGAGGGGAGCAACGGTTGAATTGCAATTTTCTTAATGCATGGGTTCTAGGGTTTGAATGAGCGGTCAGAGAGAGTGGTTTTGTATCCAGAAGATGATGGAAGAAACTTCTTCAAGAATGGTCGAGAGGACTCAAAATATTCACGAATTGAAATAATGATTGTTAGTTATGAAATAAATAGAGGTAGGAGATGATGATCGGGGGTTGGGTTTAATCCAGTTCTTCGAGCGCCTGATCCGACAACCAAGGAAAATTGTCTAAAAAAGAAATAGAAAAATAATTGTTTCTTATTAAAATTTTGGCTATTAACTTCCCAAGGGTGTTTACCCTTTCAAATAAACTCCTTTGGGAGTCAAATTTGGACCATAAGATGATAACAAAGTCTAGAATATTACTGTGGATTGGTTTTCTTATTTTGGTGATCATATTCATTACTATGACTTAATGCAAAACTAGGGTTGAATATTGAATAACTAAATAATTAAAAGAAATTAAATATTGGAATTTAGGGTTTCTTCTTATTTACACATTATCTTTAATTAGGACAATTTTCAGTACAAAATAATAGCAAATATTACTTAAAATGACCCTTTTACAAGATGTGACCATAAAGGATGTGATATTAGGGAAATTGCAATTAAATACCTAAAAAATGAGGATGTTATAGACACAACAAGAATGTATATACTCTTATCATACATATGATCTCATTGTTCAAGTTCTCAACCTAAAGACATATGTAATCAAGTATTATCATTTTTTTGACATCTATCATGTTATACCATAATCTCATAATTGAAATAACATATAGACGGAATTTTCCTTTATTATTAATCAAATCAAGTACATGATGCCACATTGAGATCATCATATGAATGGATCTCTGGGCATACATACCAACAAACTCTCACTTGCACTTTAGGTAGTCACCCATGAATTTAATTCCAAGTGATCTAACACGACCTTCATGCTTCTGCTGTGAAAAAACTTTTGTCAAGGGGTCAACAACATTGTTTTCAATTGGTACTCTAGAAATGGTTACATATTATCATTATATAATCTCTCGTGTGATATGGAACCAACATAGTATGTGCATGGAACATTGATGCAATCTAGGTTCCTTGGATTGTGCAATAGCTCCATTGTTGTCACAATAAAACTCTATTGCATTGCTGATGCTGGAACCATCCCAAGTTTAGTGATGAACTTCTTGATCCAAACAAATTACTTTGTTGCATTAGAGGCAACAATGTACTCAACCTCTATTGTAGAATCGCTATTTGTTTCTTGCTTGAAACTCGTCCATATCACACCTCTATTGTTGAGGCAAAACACAAATCTAGATTGCAATCTATAGTCCTCTTTGTCAGTTTGAAAGCTTGCATCTGTGTAACCCTTCACCACCCACTCTTCCTCACCATCATACATAGAAAAATGATCCTTAGTTCTTGTCAAGTACTTAAGGATGCACTTTAGGACAGTCCAGTGACCTTCACGGAGATCTGACTAATACATTCTTGTCATGCTCAAGGCATACGAGACATCATGATGAGTACATAATGTTGCATACATGATCGATCCAATTGCATATGCATATGGAATCTTACTCATGTGTTCTAGTTCTTCATAAGAACTAGGGCATTGAGCTCTAGAGATACTAACACCATGAGACATGGGTAAGTTTCCTCTCTTTGAGTTCTCCATGTTGAACCTTTTTAACACTTTATCAATGTATGTGCTATGGCTTAGGTCAAGAAGCCTTCAAGATCTATCTCTATAGATCTTGATTCCTAAGATATAGGAACCTTCACATAAATCCTTTATTGAGAATGTACTTCCCATCCAGGTTTTTACTGTTTGTAAGGTAGAGATATCATTACGCATCAAAAGTATGTCATCTACATACAATATGAGGAATAAAATCAGGCTCCCACTAACCTTCTTGTAAACATATGGTTCATCTTTATTTTGACTAAAGACAAACTCTTTGATAATTTCATCAAATTGAAGATTCCATATCTGAGATGCTTGCTTTAATCCATAGATTGGCCATTTTAGATTATAAACCTTATTGTCTTCTTTTGGATTTATAAAAGCCTCAAGTTGTGTCATGTACATATCCTCAAGAAGATTCCTGTTAAGAAAGGCGGTCTTAACATCCATCTGCCAAATCTCGTAGTTATAATAAGCTTCAATGTCAAGATTGATCCTTGACGGACTTCACCATGGCAACTGGAGAAAAGGTTCCATCATATATCAACACCTTGAACTTGTTTGAAGCCCTTTGCAACCCAATGACATGTATAGGTTTGTACAGTGCCATCCATGTCAATCTTCTTCCTGAAGACCCACTTGTACCCTATGGGTGTTACCCCTTTACGTGTATCCACCAAGGTCCATACCTTGTTGGTGTACATGGATTCCATCTCATATCTTGTGGACTTAAGCCACTTCTCAAATGTTGGTCCCCCAATTTCTTCTAGAAAGGTTGTTGTATCATCATCTATGATCAACTCATCACCTCCTTGAGTCACAAGATAGAAAATATTGTAGGCTCAAGGCATGTCCTACTTGATCTATGAGGTTCTAGTGTTACATGAGGAAGTTGAGATTCCACAATAGTTTGTGAATCTCCATGTTTGTTTTCTACCTCTACAAGTTCAATATTTTCTTGTTGGTCTCAAACCTCTTTGAGTTCTACTTTTTTGCCACTGATTCCTTTGGAAATAAATTCCTTTTCTAGGAATACAACATTCTTGGCAACAAATACTTTATTGTCAGATGGAGTATAGAAGTAGTATCCCTTGGTTTCCTTAGGCTATAAAAAAAAACAATATTTATCTGATTTGGGTCCAAGCTTTATGGGAATTTGCTTTCTCACATGAGATTCATATCCATAAATCTTCATATTGGGATGCTTCCCATATAATATCTCATATGGTGTCTTTTGAACTGATTTAGGTGGTACGATGATTAAGTGTAAATGTTGTGGTTTCTAGAGCACATCCTTAGAAGGAAGTTGAAAGACTAGAAAAACTCATCATCAACTACACCATATCTAGTAATATGTGGTATATTCTTTTTAATACACCATTATGCTATGATGTTGCATGTGGATTCTCCATTGTGATACGATACTATAGTCTCCCACAGGGTCTTGGAGCTCTCATCTTAAGTATTCTCCACCACGATCAGAACAAAGTGCATTAATATTTTACTAAGTTGGTTTTTTAATTCAATCATGAAATCCTTGAACTTTTCAATAGTTTTTGACTTGTGGTTAATTAACTACACATACCCATACCTATTAAGGTCATCAGTAAAGGTAATGAAATACTAGAAACCATCTCTAGCATTTGTGCTAAATGGTGCACATACAAGAGTACACATGAGTCCTAACAGATTGCTCGCTCTATCACTATGTCTAGTGAAAGAAGTCTATGTCATCTTGCCCAACAAATAAGATTCACGTCTCTATTGATTTGAAGTCAAAAGAGTCTAAATTATCATCTTTATGGAGTCTAGAAATGTGTTTATCATTAATGCACCCTAGAAGAAAATATTAAAGCTATGTTTCTTTTGATTTATCGAGTTTTAACCTTTTGGTATTTACGTTATAAACATTTGTCTCTAGATGGAATATGTAAAGACCATAAGACATTTGGGCACTACCATAAAAGATCCCATCTTTAGAAATAGAACATCTACCATTATTAATATGAAATTTGAATCCATTTTTGTCCACACAAGATAAAGAAATGATGTTTCTATTAATGGAAGCTAATAATAGAAGTTCTCCAAATCCATTACAAGCCCACTGGGAAGAGAAAAATGGTAGGTTCCAACTATAGTTGCAACAACCCTTTGTCCATTTGCAATGCATTATTCGACCTTGTCCTTTCTTAAAGGTTTACTTCTTTTCAGATCATGCATATCAGAACATATGTGAGATCCACATACAATATCCAGTACTCAATATGAAGAAGTAAGCACATTTATCTCAATAAAATATATACCTGATGTGGAGATCTCCATCCCCTACTTCTTCTTCATTAGTTCCTCTAGGTTAATAGGACAATTCCTTTTCCAAAGTCCAACCCGATGACAATGGTGACAACTACCTTCCTTATTCATCCATCCCTTTGATTTAAGTGTAGAAGAGTTGAGTTTGTAGCCAACTTTATAACTCTTCTTAGCCTTGCCTTTTCCCTTCGACTTTCCTTTTCCTTTTTTTATCTCATCATCACAAATTTGGGTTTGTCCTTCTTCATGTACACTTCAGTAGTTCTTAAGATGCCAATCAATTCTCACAATGACTTATCCAAGTTGCTTATGTTTTTGTTCATGACAGATGGATATATGATTCTAACAATGACTGTAGAGTCACATTTTTGGGCAAATCTTGGCCTAAGGGAAATTCTAGTCTCGCTAGGTTCTCCACATACCCAATCAACTTGAGCACATGGGGCCCCACTGGATCTCCCTTTTCCATATTGCACTTGAACAATACCTTTGAGACATCATCTCTGTCTTGTCTTGCTTGATCTTGTTACATATTCTTAATATGTGTTATCATCTCAAGAACATACATATTTTTGTGTTGTCTCTGCAACTCATAGTTCATTGAGTTCATAATGCACTTGACATCTATGGTATATTTGGTATTCTTCTTGTAAGCATCCCTTTCATCCCTAGGCACGGTGGGAGCGGGTTCATCTAGCTCTGGTATCTCCATGACATAGAGCTTGTGCTCTTGAGGGGGAACGATTCTCAATGTCCTGAACTGGTCATGGAAGTTATTCCCATTCTACTTGTCCTTCTCAAGGACCGATCACAAAGAAAATGTGTTTTTGTTTTTCATTTGTTTCTACAAAAGAAATTTGCATTTTGTCAAAACCGTTTTGATTTGATTTATATAAAATAAAATTTTAACAATATTTATTAGGCCTTTATTAAACTTCCACTCCCACTATACAAATTGATAGCCCTAACTATTAATTAAAATATTTGCTGTGTACAACCTTCTAGTGAGATAAGATCTAAATAATTTAGTTCACAATGCCGACATCCATAACCAATTATTAAGGTAGGAAACATTTGCCAATTGCATCTCATACAATGCTTGGATAGATGGTATGCACTACTCCTTGTCATATCCCATATGTATGATTTTAGGAACTTCATCTCATAAATGTCACCTAGTTAAGCGTGACTCAAGCCAACATGATAGAAATGTACCCGTATTGCCAGGCCCACTTAGATACCATCACACTTCCCCAAGATATACAGTGCACCATGCTTGGCGTGCCCATGCTTTATCGATTAGGATTTTCATGTTTGCTACTTATGGAAAGCATACAAAACTTAATATTTGATTGAGGGATCTTATTTATATATACATACATATACATATCCAACCACCACATACTTATAATATTCATTATACGCATACTATATCCACAAATGAAACATGCAATCATAATATATGAGTGGTGGTTATGGCCATAATAATGTAATTCTTTAAAGCCACAACGAGTTGATATCCACATAAGGTCAATCATGACATGTTACTGTTGGGTTTTAGAAGAGGCAAAGAAGCAGCGAAATTTTTTTTTTCTCCCCAAAACCCAGAACAAAAGGAATTACATCAACGTCAATAGAATAGGCAAGATGGTTTGTGGATGCATACCTTGTCCCGAGGCTTGCTCGGTGACAGTACCTCACGCCTTGAGCGGTCTTCACCTCCGGTCTTGGACGGTGTCTGCGCAGCTCCTGGTCGCACCGGGACTGAAGACTCCTGGTCTCACCGGGACTATCGGGATTGACAGTTGTCCTCCGAGCGGCAGAGGTCTCCCGCCTCTGCAGTTGTCCACACGGACCGCCTGGAACTCCGATCTCCTTGTCACACAAGGAACCGGAAGGAGTTGCACCCTCCTGTTGGCGTACTAGTCGCCAACACACTCTCCTGCTACCATTTGCAACTGCAGTTGTCTTTCCCTTGCTGCGCCTCCCTTTTCGGGTAGCACTTGCTCGGGCTCTCTCGGTTACCAAAAACAGAGAGAACGAAAACTTTGTAGAGCAACCGTCTTGCACTGAGTTGTACTCTGAGAAGCCCCCAATACCCCTATATATAGGTGGGTCATGGGACAGGGTTCTCTGTCTCCGACAATATGGGACTAAAAGTAGGAGTAGAAGGGTTCGAGATTTTCCACAAAAGTAACCAACTCGCAACCTGAACCAATCATTTCACAACTGAAATGGTCGGTTGGGGAGCTGAGCCGGTCGGTTGGCACCTCAACTGATCGGTTGGGACCCATGAACTGGTCGGTTCCCTTCTGAACCGGTCGGTTCGTGGTCCTGGTCAGTTCCCGATTGACTTTCCAACTTTTGTTTCTAATTGGTATCAAATACCAGTCCTTGTTCCAATCAAATTGGGCAAGTGAAATGAAAGGAAAATTCTCACCAATGCTACTTTCCCAATTTGCTTGGTTGCATCAGTTGAACCGAACGTTTCAACACTTGAAGCAATCGTTTCACCCTGACCATGAGCCGATCGGCTCAACACTTGAGCCGACCGGTTCACCAAGATCAGCCGATCGGTTCATCACATGAGCTGATCGGTTGGGAGTGCAGATTGTGCAGAATCAGTCAATTGCAATTTCAATCAATCTGATACTCCAATCAATGCGTCCAACACCTTGAAAATTATGATATTGAGCTATCGATTAATTGAGTGTTTAATTGAACTAATAAACTTCTTTAGTAATCAATCTAAACATTGTTTGTGGACAAAACTCGTCTTCCAGGTTAAATCCTATTGTGTGACCCTGCAGGTCCATTTCACGTTGGCAGTGAAAGTCCATAACACTTATGACTTCACAAGCAAAGAGCGGTGCCTAGTCACACATCAGTGCTACCCAAGTGAAATAGAAAGTTGGAGAACAACTTTCAATCCTACAATATGTGAATGGTGTTACAGTGAATGTATAATTCCTTTATCACTGATATCCCGAATGAACTCGAGGCATGGAACAGTCATCCTGTCAACATTCATTCATTTCCTTGATCTCAGAGCAGTCTGGGTGAGATGTGTGTGACATCAACATCACATATTGATTCACATGTGCATGCGCATGCCTTTCTCAATCCTACTCATCAAGTGGCCAAGGTTATCAAACTCCCTCAGGAGGGACAAATCCCATATCTATCACTCACCCCTCAAAAGCCCCATGTGTCAAAGCCACCCAATCATCACCTTTATAACAACCCATGTTTCATGACTGTGTTTGATGATGTCAAAGTGTACCCAACGACATGTGTTGAGTGTAGTGATTTCAGGTCTAAGAATCACACTCACCACCATCACTGTGAGAGATGACTGTGACTACCAAGTCATGGTTCCATGTGTCACTCTCACGGTGGGTCTGTCCGGTACCTTGTTCTCTAACAAGTACCTATGTGCTTGGTTTGATATCACTATATCATGACTAATGAGATTCTTTCATCAACCAACACACAATCTAGTCTTCAGTGTTATTGATGTCTATGGTTATTTCCAGAATAACAATCGACTAGGGACTAAACAAGAATGTATACTCTTAACATCCGTATGATCTCATCGTTTAGGTCCTCAACCCAAAAGCATACGTCATTGAGTAAAACTATTCTTTAGACATCTATCATGTTATACTATCATCTCAGAAACAGTTTAAACATATAGATCAGAAATTGCCTTTATTATTATTCAAATCATTTACAAAGTATCCCATTACAATCATCATATGACTTGCTCTATGGGCATACATACCAACATACTCCCACTTTCACTTAGAGCCAGTCACCTTGGAATCTCATTCCTTGTGACCTAGCATGACCATGATGCTTCTGCTGAGAAAGGGCCTTCGTAAGTGGATCAACTATGTTGTCTTCAGTTGGTACTTTGCAAATCTTCACATCTCCTCACTGTACGATCTCTCATATGAGATGGAAGCGCCGCAGTATGTGCTTGGACCGATAATGTGATCTGGGTTCCTTAGCTTGTGCAATAGCTCCATTATTGTCATAATAAAGCTCAATTGCATCACAGCTACTGGGAACTACACCAAGTTTAGAAATGAACTTCCTGATCCACACAACCTCCTTTGCTGCATGTGAAGCAGCAATATACTCGGCCTCTGTAGTAGAATCGGCAACTGTTTCTTTCTTGGAACTCTTCTAGCTCACAGCTCCATTATTAAGGCAAAACACAAATCTTGACTGCGATCTGTAATCATCTTTATCGATTTGGAAGCTTGCATCGGTGTAATCCTTTACAACCAACTCTTCCTCGCCGCCATAAACAAGAAACTGATCCTTAGTCCTTCGCAAGTACTTGAGGATGTTCTACACAGCTGTCCAGTGAGCATCCCCGAGATCTGACTGGTACCTGCTCGTCATGCTAAGAGCATACGAGACATCTGGGCATGTGCACAACATAGCGTACATGATGGATCCGATGGCTGATGCATATGGGATCCCATTCATACGCTCCCTCTCTTCACAAGATTGGGGACATTGAGCTCTAGAGACTGTGACTCCATGTAGCATGGGGATGTTGCCTCTCTTTGAGTTCTCCATGCTGAACTACTTTAACACTTTGTCAATGTACGTGCAATGACTTAGTCCGAGAAGCCTTCTAGATCTATCTCTATAGATCTTAATTCCTAGGATGTAGGATGCTTCTCCTAAGTCCTTCATTGAGAAAGTATTCCCAAGCCAAGTATGTACCTTCTCTAAGGCTAAGACATCATTCCCCATCAAAAGTATGTCATCCACATACAATATGAGGAATGTGGTCGAGCTCCCACTAACCTTCTTGTACACACAAGGTTCATCTTCATTTTGAGCAAAGCCAAACACTTTGAATTCCTCATCAAATCGAAGATTCCAACTCTGAGATGCTTGTTTCAATCCATAGATTGACCTTTGCAGCTTACAGACTTTATTGGCATTCTTTAGATCTACAAAACCTTCAGGTTGTGTCATGTACACATCCTCATTTATATTCCCGTTAAGGAATGCGGTTTTAACATCCATATGCCAAATCTCATAGTCATAATAAGCTGCAATAGCAAGCATGATCCTGATGGACTTAATCATGGCAACTGGAGAAAAGGTTTCATCATAGTCAACACCTTGAACTTGTCGAAATCCCTTTGCAACCAATTTGCCTTTATAAGTTTTCACGTTGCCATCCATGTCGGTCTTTTTCTTAAAGACCCACTTGCACCCTATGTGTTTTACCCCTTTGGATGGTTCCACCAAAGTCCATACTTTGTTGGAGTACATGGATTCCATCTCGGATCTCATGGCTTCAAGCCATTTCTCAAAATCTGGTCCCTTCATAGCCTCTACATAGGTAGTTGGATCATCATCTATGATAAACTCACCACCTTCCTGAGTTACAAGGTATCAAAACCTCTCAGGTTCAAGGCGGGTCCTACTAGATCTACGAGGTCCTTGTGTTACTTGAGGAGATTGAGATTCCACAACACCTTATGAATCTGCATTTTCCTCTGGTACTTCTACCGGTTCAATGTTTTCTTGTTGGGCTTGAACCTCTTCAAGCTCTATATTCCTCCCACTGCTTCCTTTGGAAATAAATTCCTTCTCTAGGAATACAACATCCCTTGCAACAAACACTTTGTTGTCAGTAGGGTGGTATAGATAATATCCCTTGGTCTCCTTGGGATATCCAACAAAATAACATTTATCGGATTTGGGTCCAAGCTTATCAGGAAACATTTTCTTGACGTAAGCCTCACAACCCCAAATCTTCATAAAAGACAAGTTGGGACGCTTCCCGATCCATATCTCATATGGTGTCTTTTGAACCGATTTAGATGGCACACAGTTAAGTGTAAATGCAGCAGTTTCAAGAGCATAACCCCAGAAAGAAATCGGAAGATCAGCAAAACTCATCATTGATCGCACCATATCCAACAATGTGCGATTCCTTCTTTCAGATACACCATTATGCTGTGGTGTTCCAGGCGGAGTCCACTGTGATACAATACCACGAGCTCGCAGAAGGTCCTCAAACTCCTGGCTTAAGTATTCTCCACCTCGATCAGATAGAATTGCCTTAATACTTTTACCAAGTTGGTTCTGTACTTCATTCATGAAATCCTTGAACTTTTCAAGGGTTTCTGACTTATGTTTCAATAGGTACACAGCCATACCTACTGAAGTCATCAGTGAAGGTAATAAAGTACTGATACCCACCTCTGGCATTAGTTCTAAAAGGCCCACATACATCAGTATGTATGAGTCCTAATAAATCACTAGCTCTCTCACCTTTACCTGAAAAGGGAGTCTTAGTCATCTTGCCCAACAAACAAGATTCACATGTCTCTATTGATTCATAATCAAAAGAGTCTAGATAACCATCTTTATGGAGTCTAGAAATGCGCTTCTCATTTATGTGCCCTAGACGACAATGCCAAAGATATGTTTTGTTTGAGTCATTGAGTTTTTGCTTTTTGGTGTTTACATTGTATACACTTGTCTCCAAGTCTATCAAGTATAGACCATTAGACATTGGGGCACTGCCATAAAAGATCCCATATTTAGAAATGGAACATTTTCCATTCTTAATAAGAAATTCAAATCCATCTTTGTCCAAACAAGAGACGGAAATGATATTCCTATTTATGGCAGGTACATAATAGTAGTTCTTCAACTCTATTATTAGCCCACTCGGTAGAGTTAACTCATAGGTTCCTACGACATTAGCAACAACTCTTGCCCCATTGGCAACACGTAGTTCAACCTCACCTTTCCCTAAAGGCCTACTTCTCTTAATATCCTTCACATTTGAACAAATGTGAGATCTGCATCCGGTATCAAGTACCCATGACGAAGAAGTAGTAAAGTTAATCTCTATCACGTATACACCAGAAGTAGAGATCTCTATCTCTGACTTCTTCTTCCATTGTTCCTTCCATCCTCTCCATGTAGAAGAAATTGGTTTGGCGAGAGAACCCTTCTCTCCCTTACTTTTCGTTCCATTGATCTCTATCAATGAACTTTCTTTCTTCTTCACCAACACATTAAGCGTACATAAAGTGGATTTTAAGGCTCCTGGTATATCTGGATTGTGCAGAACACTTCTCACACTCCTCAACCAGTTATGGAATTTATTCTCAATTATTTTGCCCATTTTAAAAGATGATTCTTTTACCATTCTACAAGAGAAAATTTGCATTTGTCAAAACTCCTTTTGATTTGATTTGAATAAATTTGATGATAGTTAATTAGACCTTTAATTAATTACCGCTCCCACTATTTTTACTCAAATTGATAGCCCTCACCATCAATTCGGAAGATTGCAGCGTACAATCTTCTAGTGGGTCAAGATCCATATTTCATCAAGTCATGAGTCAGCTTTGGCTGATCGCCCATAATCTTGACTATTTAGGTAGGCCATCATGCCAATTGCATCATATGCAACTCTTGATGAATGAACATGCGCAACACCTTGCCATGAACATTCCGTGCCTCTGGGCTTAGACGCTCTAAGAATCACCAATAAAGTCTAACCCAAAAGTCGACACGGTAAACATGCACCCTACTTTGGCAGAACCTACATGTCGACCCTTCACACTTCCACAAGATAGACGGCGCACCACACTTTGGTGTAACCTACGCTTGGTCGATCAAGTTTGCCATGTGTGTCGCTAATGGAAGGCGTATAAAACTTAATATTTTAATGAGGGATTTGGTTTTTATATACATATACATATCCAATCACCACAATATATAGTAAGTATCATATACATGCTATATCCCACAAAAAACATGCAAAACGATAAAAAGCAATGATTATGGCCATCCTATTGTGATTCCTCGAGCCAAGAGGAATCACGGTCATCTAGGTCTACATCACATGCAACTTGTACAAGATGAAATCTGTGCCTGCCTTTCTGGGTTTGATCAGCTCATCTCCATGACCGATTGGCTCGCCATCAGGTTGGTTGTTCGGGTGCCACCAGCCGATCGACTGGCTCCTCCAGCCGATCGGTTCACCGGTCGTCGTGCATCTCTTTAGGTTGCCATCCGCTCATCTCG
Source organism: Alisma plantago-aquatica (assembly GCA_963693085.1). Lineage (NCBI taxonomy): Eukaryota > Viridiplantae > Streptophyta > Magnoliopsida > Alismatales > Alismataceae > Alisma > Alisma plantago-aquatica. The sequence continues at coordinate 1,563,189,286 of OY856409.1, read as the reverse complement.
CCCCTCGAACCGGTCGTCTGGATCACCAACCTATCAGTTCACGCCTTGAACCGATTGTCTCAGATCGTCCGCTATTCTTTGACATAATAGGAAATAAAATTTATCCTATTTACAATTGAATAGTGAAACCCCGAGTTACATTCGGGGGGAGAAAAGGTAGGAAAAGAATTCTCGAATTATTTCAAGTTACATCAGGAATAAGAGAAGGGGAATCGGTGCGCAGACCGAGATGCAAGCAACCACATACAACCACACACAGATATAGGGGTTTATAGGCCATAATCATGCTACAAATCCACCATAAAACTCATTTAAGGGTGACGCATATCGAGTGCATTAATATTACATATCATATATGTATTTGGGATTTGTGGATTGGACATGTATAAAGTCGATATTATTCACATCACATGCACTAAATAAAGGTGACAAACCAAAATCGATCATATCGATAATCCTAAAATATAGAACAGTTGACGTGACTCTGATACCACTGTTGGGTTTTAGAAGAGGCAGAGAAGTAGCGGAAATAAAATTTTTCTTCCCAAAACCCAGAACAAAAGGAATCGCGTCAACGTCTATAGAATAGGAAAGATGGTTTGTGGATGCATACCTTGTCCCGAGGCTTGCTCGGTGACAGTACCTCGCGCCTTGTGCGGTCTTCACCTCCGATCTTGGACGGTGTCTGTGCAGCTCCTGGTCACCCCGGGATTGAAGACTCCTGGTCTCACCGGGACTGTCAGGATTGACAGTTGTCCTCCAAGCAGCAGAGGTCTCCCGCCTCTGCAGTCGTCCACACGGACCGTCTGGAACTCCGATCTCCTTGTCGCACAAGGAACCAGAAGGAGTCACACCCTCCTGTTGGCGTACTAGTCACCAACACACTCTCCTGCTTCTAGTTGCAACTGCAGTTGTCTTTCCCTTGTTGTGCCTCCCTTTTCGGGTAGCACTTGCTCGGGCTCTCTCGGTTACCAAAACTAGAGAGAATGACAACTTTGCAGAGCAACCGACTTGCACTGAGTTGTACTCTGAGAAGCCCCCAATACCCCTATATATATAGGCGGGTCATGGGATAGGGTTCTCTGTCTCTGACAATATGGGACTAAAAGCAGGAGTAGGAGGGTTCGAGATTTTCCACAAAAGCAACCAATTCGCAACCTGAACCGATCGTTTCACAACTGAAACGGTCGGTTGGCACCTCAACCGATCGGTTGGGACCCATGAACCGGTCGGTTCACTTCTGAACCGGTCGGTTCGTGGTCCTGGTCAGTTCCCGATTGACTTTCCAACTTTTGTTTCTAATTGGTATCAAATACCAATCCTTGTTCCAATCAAATTGGGCAAGTGAAACGAAAGGAAAATTCTCACCAATCCTACTTTCCCAACTTGCTCGGTTGCATCAGTTGAACCGATCGTTTCAACACTTGAAGCAATCGTTTCACCCTGACCATGAGCCGATCGGCTCAACACTTGAGTCGACCGGTTCAACAAGCTCAGCCGATTGGTTCATCACATGAGCTGATCGGTTGGGAGTGCAGATTGTGTAGAATCAGTCAATTGCGATTTCAATCAATCTGATACTCCAATCAACGCGTCCAACACCTTGAACATTATGATATTGATCTATCGATTAATTGAGTGTTTAATTGAACTACTAAACTCCTTTAGTAATCAGTCTAAACATTGTTTGTGGACAGAACTCCTCTTCCAGGTTAAATCCTATGTGTGTGACCCTACAGGTCCATTTCACGTTGGCAATGAAATTCCATAACACTTATGACTTCACAAGCAAAGAGCGGTGCCTAGTCACACATCAGTGCTACCCAAGTGAAATAGAAAGTTGGAGAACAACTTTCAATCCTACAATCCGTGAATGGTGTTACAGTGAATGTATAATTCCTTTATCACTGATATCCAGAATGAACTTGAGGCATGGAACATTCATCCTGTCAACATTCACTCATTTCCTTGATCTCATAGTAGACTGGGTGAAATGTGTGTGACATCAATATCACATATTGATTCACACATGCATGTATATGCCTTTCTCAATCCTACTCATCAAGTGGCCAAGGATATCAAACTCCCTCAGGAGGGAAAAATCCCATATCTATCACTCACCCCTCAAAAGCCCCATGTGTTAAAGCCACCCAATCATCACCTTTATAACAACCCATGTTTCAGGACTGTGTTTGATGATGTCAAAGTGTACCCAACGACATGTGTTGAGTGTAGTGATTTCAGGTCTAAGAATCACACTCACCACCATCACTGTGAGAGCTGACTGTGACTACCAAGTCATGGTTCCATGTGTCACTCTCACGGTGGGTCTGTCTGGTACCTTGTTCTCTAACAAGTACCTATGTGCTTGGTTTGATATCACCATATCATGACTAATGAGATTCTGTCATCAACCAACACACAATCTAGTCTTCAGTGTTATTGATGTCTATGGTTATTTCCACAATAACAACCTACTAGGGACTAAACAAGAATGTATACTCTTAACATCCGTATGATCTCATCGTTTAGGTCCTCAACCCAAAAGCATACGTCATTGAGTAAAACTATTCTTTAGACATCTATCATGTTACACTATCATCTCAGAAACAGTTTAAACATATAGATCGGAAATTGCCTTTATTATTATTCAAATCATTTACAAAGTATCCCATTACAATCATCATATGACTTGCTCTATGGGCATACATACCAACAGTTACAACATATAAAGGAAAAATTATGTCCTGGAATCAAGTTAGCTGGCCAATTGGACTGTTCCAGTCAATCCATTCATCCACTTGTTGGTCAATTGGTTTCTGTCAATCAGTTCACTGACTCTTGGCTCAAGCGTCTATCTAGACTCCTTTGGTCAACCAGTTGGGCCTCTAGTCAATTGATTAGTTCCTCTGATATGTTCCCTCTTCATTCCTCTGGTCGATCAACTTGATTCCCAATCAAACAATTCACCTAGTGCAGAACATCTTCTCTTTTAATGAAACAGAAACTAAAACTATCCTATTATGTAATACATTGTTAAAGTGAAACCTCAAGTTACATTTGAGGGGAGTATAGGGAGGAAAGAATTAATTTCCATATCAAGAAAAAAGATAGAGGTTCGGTTTGCAAAGTGATTTAAAAGGTAGTGAATAAACTTTTCAACCATGCACACATATCCAGGGGGTGTTGGTCATAACCACACATAGATCCACCATTAAAATGATTTTAGGACGACACATATAAATGCATATATATATATATATCAATGTGTGTGTGTAGGATTGACAGGTAATTTCCTAGCGTATGTAGTTTTAATCAGATATGAACATTAACCATTTAAAAATTCACATTACATGCACGTAAATAAATGATAAAACCAAAACCAATCATATTGATTAAACCCCAAAACATAGTAAATGGACGTAGCTTTGATACCACCGTAGGGAAATCTGGTGATAGAGATGGAAGCAGACACAAAAAAATATTTTTACCATATTCCCCATAATAAGTGAATCGCGACAATACATATGAATGCTAAGGAAGGTGCAAGGCATATACCTAGTCATGGAGTAAGTCTAGCAACACTTCCTACAAAGTTATGCTTCTTTCTCAAGAAGAACTAAGACAACAGTCGGATGTGACCTCCTACTATAGCACCACAAATGGTGGTTGACGACATCCTCTTGGAATAGTGGCAATGCCCTCTACAACTCTATGTAGTCCACACGAACCACCACGAACTCCATGTCATTCTTCTAGAACTGTCGAGAAGGAGTTGTCCCTTTATGTTGTTAATTTACTAGCACTGACTTTTCTCCCTTTTCACTATCTCTCCCTTGTATGGGTAAGATGCCTCTGGCTTTCATGTTACCACACCATTGAGATGTGGAGTATCTAGTAATGAGAGCCTTGGACACCCCCTCCCTTTATATAGGAGTGGATGGGATAGGGTTTCCACACACTTTAGGACACGATGGGATGGATTTCATGAATTTACGGCTGCTGTGAATTACCAGTCGAACAATTGGACACCCAGTCGGTTGATTGGCATGTCAGTCAATCAGCTAGACAGTCTATTTGGTTGATTGGCTATTTTTCCTATTAGCAAAGTATTGGCTTTTAATACTATGATCAATGTAGGTCATGATGTTAGCATCAATTCTTTGATCCAATCCCACTAATCATCTAGTTGGTCGACTGGACTTTTCAATAGATCAACTGGACTTTTCAGTAGGTCAACTAGACTTTTCAATCAATTGATTGGACACTCCATTCAGTCAACTGACATTCCTAGTTGGTCAAATAGATACTCCAGTTAGCCAATTGACAATTAGTGTTATTCAAGTTCATTACCTAAACACTTTAGTAACCAAGTTAAATCTTATCCATGAGTAAAATCCTATTCCAATTGCATCCTATGCGTGTGATGCAATAGGTCCCAAATTATGTTAGCAGTGAATATCCATGACTAGATTATGACATCACAAGCAATTAGAGGTATCTAGAAACACATCATTTCTAGCCAAGTAATTGGAAAGTTGGAGAACAAATGCAAACTGCATCTGTGATCAATTTTATCGTGATCATACAATTCTTTTATCAATGATATATAGATTGAACATGAGGCATGGAATCTTCATCCTCTTAATATTCAATCTAGGTTCCTTGAACTAGTGTAGACTGTCTGAGATGCATGTCAGATCACATATCATATATTGACTCACAAGAGTATTGTCATATGTTTCTTAGTCTCACTTATCAAGTGGTCAGGATATCAACTCCAGAAGGAGGGATAAATCCCATCTACAGCACTCACAATCAATCCTCATGTGTCACAACATACCTGAGCACCACCTTTATGGTAACCCTTATTCAAGGTCGCATTGGATGGTGTTAAAGTACACTGAATGATATGTTATGAGTGTAGTGACTTCAGGTCTAAGAACCACAATCACCACTATCACTATGAGAGCCAATTCTGACTACCATTCCATGGTTTCTATGTACCACTCTCAAGGTGGGTCTGTTTGGTGCACTCTTCTGTAAAAAAAACCTATGTGTTTGGCTTAATATCATATATCATGACTAATGAGATTTTTTCATCATTCAACACACATTCTAGTCTTATGTATTATTGTTGTATATATTGTTTTTATAAAAATATTTGACTAGGGACATAACACGAATGTATATACTCTTATCATACATATGATCTCATTTTTTAGGTCCTCAACCTGAAGACATAGGTCATCAAGTAAAATCAATCTTTAGACAAATATTTCCTTTGTTATTAATCATATCAAGTACATGATTCCACATTAAAATCACTGTATGAATGGTTCTATAGGAATACACAACATTGTATCCTTGGATCAGAAAAAGTCAACCTTAGATGAGACTACTGGTACTATGGTGAAGAAAACCTTGGCTTCTTGAAACTTCTAGATGGCGATCTTTAGAACTGATTAGACCTCTTTCTGGCATTGCATCTCACTGCTTCACAACTATCCTCTCTATCCTCCTCACAAACTTCACAAAGGTGAAAAAAATCTATATAATATCCAAAGTATATGCCTTCCTTGGCAACTCAGCATTCAAACCCTTCTTAATCCTTTTGATCCTCTCCTTCTCCATGGTCGCCATGTGAGGACAGAACCTCAAAAACTCCATGAACTTCACCCCATAATCATTGATAGACCATGATCCCTGGTGCAACCACTCAAACTAGGCCATCTTCTACTCTAGATATGTCTCTGAGAAGTAATGGATAACAAACTCCCACCAAAACTCCTCCCAACTGGTTGCTTCTCCTAATATCTTTTCCTCCTCTATGCCTCACCAATTTCTAACACTACCCTTCAGAAGGTAGATCACATGCATAACCTAGTCCTCCTCAGAGATGTTTCAAGTCTTAAACGCCTTCTCTAACTCTATCAACCACATATCTACTTCATCTGGGTCTGTTGTACCCTCATACTCCATGACTTCCATACACTTCAACCTTTCAAAGGTCTTCCTTAGACCTTGAGATTTGGCAATTGGGATAGGTGCCCCTGGTTGAGGTGCAGGAGCCCTATGTACCAAGTGTATGATTGTCACCATCATCTATCCAAGAACAGACTAAAAAACCAGATCAGCTATGGTTGAAGGGTCAAACAGAGGCAAAATAGGCTATTTTGGCCCCGTCTCAAGTACTCCAACATTTGGTATCCATGTTCTATTGCCACCTCCAGGTGCTACAAGTATATTCTTAGCATGTTCTTCACACTCTCCTGGCATATCTACATAACTATATACCATGGTCAAATATGTTGGATTACGTAAGATCAAACACAATGACCTAGGTCTTATGTCCATATAAACTCAATGAACCTATGGCATTGATACATCCCTGTGTGGCATCCCGCCACACTAAATGAGATTACTTAAAACCAAAATGTCAACCAAACACTAATGAATCACATTACTAGAAAAGTACAAAATTAAAACTGAATAAAATTCTAACTTTCCATAGCAAACATCTACACAAGGGTCCAACTGCGTTATATATCCAGACCAGGTATCTTTACAGAATTTCCATGGCCTCAGTGAAAACCAGTATACAAAATATGATGTCCACCTAATTACAACATTTACATTGCTAAAGGCATACAAGAAAAATCTTGAGTCAATATTACATGATATAAAAAACTCCCAGCCCAGACTTGAGAGTATAGGAACAACTCTAGGACTCTATACTAACCACACCAACCTTTTGACAATATTGGTCTCTAAACTATGAATCACCAAAAAACATGTGATAGCCCATGAGGTGAGAGCCATGTCTCATCGAGAGATGTAACTCCAAGAAAAACATCTACTGCTTACCATGGTTATGTATTTTAGGTAGTTTGAATAGTTAATATTATAGAGGTTGAAGACTATATAACTTACACATAGGAGAAAAGATAGCTAGAGTTATAAGTGTAGTCAATTTTTCTTACTATAGTATAAACTATCTAGAAAGTAAAAGAAACAAAGCAAGGATCTGTTGGATCTAGGGCTCTAGAGGGGGGTGAATAGAGCTTCAAAAATTCTCACAAGATAAATTATACCTTCAAATTATATCAATCAAAACCAATAGCTTAAGTGTAATTTGAAGTCCTAACTAACAAGCATAGCAAGGATGAGAGGAATTGATAGTAAGCACTTGACAAGGTCATTTTTGTTCCACTCTCCAAACTAGGAGAGAGTCAGTCCACTACCTAGAGAGGTCAACCTCTAGGACTTTGCAAGTGCTTTTCTCTATATATTCACCAATAAGAGTTACAACACAAGACCACCAAAGGACTTACCCATCCAAGCACAAAGAGTCTTCCACCTTAGCAAGGACTTACCCACTTTGCAAGAGTTTTTAGCCTTCTTCCAAGGACTTACCTACTCTTGCACAAGTCTTCTGCCTTCAAGGGTTTACCCACTCTTCTTGGATCTTCATCCTTTGCCTTCTCCTTTACCAGAGAAGATCTTCACCTCTTTTTCAACCTTGAAGAAGAAGAACAACAACTCCACCTTCACTCGGAGTATCTTGCTTCACCTTTGCTTCATGGAGGAAAGGGGTAGGGGAGATTGAATGGAATGAGAGCTTTACTAGCACAAGGAAGTAGCTCTCTTACAACTGACCTATCTCACTCACAATCACAAAATGAAGTGTAAACTAGAGAGAGAAAGGAGCTCGAGGAGTTGCAACACACTCAACTATAGCAAGGACTTAAAAATAACAAGAATGAGAAAACTTAGAATGAACTCCAAGGGGTCCTATTTATAGTTGGGGGTGTTCCCTTGAGTGTGGGATCACTTAGGGTTGAAATATAGCCATTTTCCAAGATGCAACGAATCTATTTTCACCCAAAACAACTCACCAATGGCTATAATCACTTTTTCTGTGTTTTTTGTATAGTACATTAAGTCAAGTTTCAATAAAGGTAGCTCGACCGATCCACTAAATGACAAAACCAATTTTCAAAGTATCGGTCGAGTTTGTTCTGGGAAACTCGACTAATGAGTTAAAATCAATTTTTCTCAGTGAGTCGGTCAGTTGAGTTCTGTGAGCGTACAACTCGATCGATGCGTCATCTTCATAAAATCCATCATAGGATCGATCGAGTTTCCAACTTGACCGATGAACATCCTGTGACAAATTTTCTAAATTGATATTTGAGTGATTAAACCTTGGAATTAAGTGTCCCTGATTTTTCTCATCTTAGTTACAAGTCATATCATCAATACAAGTGGTTACAAAAATCATCTAAGGTCATTTGGAGTGATTTCTCAAATTGCACACTTGCATTGCATTTGACTTGAACTTGAACAAGCTAGGGCTTGTGTAATTCGATCCTTTTCATGTACCTAAATCCAAAAAACAATCTTAAACAAACATATTAGATACATAAGAATGGAATGGTTAAGTCATTATAAAAATATGGACAACGTACAACTCTCAAGTCAACATTCTTCCCCTTTTTGACAATGACAAACCATTCCTCAGTCATATTGAAAAGGATATTGAAGTTATACCTTTGCCTTGTGAATTTCAAGGGGATTCAAGATTTGAACAATGTGAATTGATCCCCCTCAATCTATGCTTACTCTAACCTTCATAGTTAGTCTATCTACAAAAAGCAACACGACATATGTATACTATATGGTCCTTTAGAAAGTCACATGATAAAGCATATAATGAACAAGAAAAGGATCACATAGGCAATAAAAGCAATATGGTTGAGCTTCAAAACATTGAACTTCTCTCCCCCTTTTGACATTATAAAAAAGGAAGGGGGTAGAAGCGAACAAAAACATGTCTTCTCCAAGCACAACCAAGCATATAAGCACAACATGCAATCTCAAAGCATACACCAAACAGAGATGAGAGAAATAAACAATCTAAGTCATAATCAAAATATGATAAAACATGACACCAACTCATGAGATATAGTAAATCAAAGAGTAAGTGTACAAAGGATTAAGATTACAACCCAGAAAGCAAGTTCTTAGAAAACAACTATAAGCCAATAAAATAGTACATCTCTAGACATGTGCTTAGATGTTTGTAATACAAAATATCCTAGAAAGATATATATGATCAACAACTTGACTAAAAACTAGAACAACTAAACATCTAGGTCATCGATCTCTACATCATCAACATCAAGCTTGTAGTCGTCATCTCCATCTGAAGGTGCAGTAGAGAGACCGACATCCTCATCACCAGAGTCACCAACAGAGCCACCATCAGAAGCATCACCATCATCCTCATCAACCTCCTCATCAGCAACAACCTCCTCATCAGCCTGATCTGGCATCTCCTCATCAGTAAGAGAACCAAAACCACGATCGGGCCAATGGGCATTTTGCTCATCCCAAGACATGCCACGAGCATGGAGCTCATTAGCCTATGGAAAGGAAGGGGAAGAACTACCAAGATGAGCAAGCAGAGTGGCCAAGGGGCCAGCAGTTAGAGGCAGCACACCAGGAGCAGATCCATCAACAGCAAAGGGTGTAGCAGCGGAATGTGTAGATGGAGGGGTAGGGTAAAAGTGATCATATGTATAGGATGCATAGTCACCACATGGGTAGGGATGATAGGCAGGGTAGGGGTGTACACAGGACATGTTCATGTTAGACATGATGGAACATAGGTCCTGATGTAGGTGCTCCTAAACCTGAAGGTTGTATGCCTGTTGATGCATCATGTAGCCCATAAGAGTTTCATTTGACACATGGAACGAGGCATGGGCAGGTCAGGTAGGCTGAGGTGGTGGAGGTTCTTGGGTAGAGGCATAGATAGAGGCACCGGGTGTGGTAGAGGATAGGATAGACACAGACTTTTGAAGAGTGGTCTCACTGATGCAAACTCCTTTCTGGGTAGGTTTGTAGTGAAGGTCATGGAATAGAGATTTGCCAGTGACAAGCTGAAATAGACCACAGATCAGGGCTGGATAGGGTGGGTGGATGCCATAGGTGTTCTTTCCTAAGTCAAAATAGGTCATATGATGGAGAACTTATCTTGACCACTTGACTATGATGTTCTTCAAGAGACAATACATGATTACCGTAGTGTTTTCTGCAATCTCAGTCTGATTCTTCTTTGGGTGAATATTGCAGTTAACGACTAGGGGAAGGATGTGTCTCTTGAGGTCCAAGGTAGAGGAGGGAAGGGTGCAATTCTTCCTATATGGAAATTAAGGCTTCTTAAATAACTTATGAATGTCAAGGAGAGTAAGATCATATTGCTTGTAGAAGGCCTCAGGCTCAACTAAGTCAAAATACTCTGGGTAGTCCTTACGCCAGGTGTCAGTCACTTCAGTACCCAAAAATAAAATGTTCAGGGTATCCTCAGAGACTTGAAATTTCTTCTCGGCTATCATAGATGTGATGACTACTTGAGTATTAGGCAGGGGGTATGAGGGTGTCATAATTCCAATGCAAATTAGCATAGAATTCATGAACTACTTTGGTGCTTGTGATGGAATTGTTATAGCATGCACGTTCAACACCCAAGGCTAAGAGATAGTGATCATAAAGAAACTCTGCTACTTGATCTATGATCTCTTATCTTTGTGTGTCTAGGCTCAAATAGGGCAAAAAAAGGAAAAGGGTTCCTAGGAAGGAGCTCGTTATACCTATTTAGAACCTCATTTGAGACAAAGAAGGTGTCATCAAATGGAATTAAGCAGGAGTTGGATGAAGATGAAGGTGCATTAGCTGGGGAGGCCCTCTTCCTCATATTGGATGACATAGACATGAAAATGAGAGGAAGGAGAGAGCAAAAGCTAAAGACTCACCACCAAAACTCATCCACAGACCTAGGTTAGCAAGGGGGAAGGTCAAGGGCGGTCGAGCTAGGTTGAACGAAGCCTAGGGAGAGGAAGTTCGGGGCTCGGGTTGAGAACTTAGTGGAGCTGGAGGTCGGATTGGTCAACTTTTTTCTAGTTGAGAGGGAGAATAGTCAGCTGAACCCATCTTAAGTTTGCTCCATCCCGACCATCGATCAAGTTCTGTGAACTCATAAACTTGACCGATAGGCTCTTTTAAAAAGATCTCGGCCTTCGATTGATCGATTTGGCAACTCGAGCGATGGTCAACCTAACCTACATTTAAAAATCCTAGTTTCGAGCCATTTGATTGCTAATTAAATTTATTTTTCAAGTCCATTATGTATTTTGAACATACTTAGACACATATCGCTCATCATTGGGTACTATTTTGTGTTAAAACATGCGTTTGCAAAAAATACCCAAAAATAAGAGAAAAATGAGGCAAAATGAACATGAAAAACTAATTTTTAGCATATTAGAAAGTAATGGTGATCAAAACATAGGAAAAACATATAGGATAGACGACAATTAGCTAGAAGGCATATCAGATTCATTCGAAGAAGTTATGAGTAGTTTAGATCTAATAAAGTTAAATTTCTCTCTAGCTAGAGGTTTAGTGAAAATGTCCACCAACTGATTTTCCATGTCTACATGCATGATATAGATATCCTTCTTGGAAATGTGATCATGGAGAAAATGATGGAGAACCTCTATATGCTTAGATACACTATACAAGATAGGATTATATGACAAGTTAACTGCACTAGTATTATCACAATAGATAGGGAAGCATCAAAATGAATGTTAAAGTCTGGGAGCATTTGCTTCATCCATAGGACCTGGGCACAACAACTCCCGACTACAATGTATTCAGCCTCGATGGTTGCTAATGAAACTGTGCTCTATTTCTTGGAGAACCAAGACACCAAACATGGTCCTAGGAGGAAACAAGTTCCACTTGTGCACTTTCTATCAATTAAGCACCCTGCATAATCCACATCACTATAAACACTAAGAGTAAAGTCCCTTGACTTGGGATACCATAGTCCAAATTTTGGGTTTTCACTAAGTACCTTAAAATTCTCTTAACAACTATAAGATGTAATTTCTTAGGATTTGAATGAAAGCGAGCACACAAGCAAACACTAAACATTATATCAGGTTTAGAGGTAGTTAAGTAAAGTAAACTTTCAATCATACCTCTATACAACTTCTCATCCACCTTCTCACCTTCTTCATATTTGTCAAGTTTGGCAGTGTTTGACAATGGGTATGTATATCGACTTGGTGCTTTGCATCCCAAAGCATTTGAATAGTTCACTTGTATACTTGCCATGGTTGAGGAAGTTCCCATCTTTTGTTTTCTTGATTTGAAAGCCAAGGAAGAATGTGAGCTCACCCATCATACTCATCTCGAATTCACTCTACATAAGATCACTAAATGCTTTACAAAGATCAAGGTTAGTTCCTCTAAAAATGATATCATAAACATATATTTGTATGGTAAGAAAATTGTTACAAGTGTGCTTTATAAATAAGGTAGAATCCACTTTACCCATGATATACCCATGATCTAACAAAAAGTTTTTTAATTTATCATACCAAGCTATAGGTGCGTGTTTGAGTCCATAGAGAGCTTTTTGCAACAAATAAACATAATTAGGTAAACTATCATGTTCAAAGCCTAGAGGTGGGGAAACATACATTTCCTCCTCAATTGTACCATTCAAAAATGCACTTTTAACATCCATTTGATACATAAGAAAGTTTTTATAACTATAAAAGCCAAGCAACATATGAATGGACTCAAGTCTAGCTACAGGTGCATATGTTTCATCAAAATCTATACCTTCCTGTTGATTGTTGTCTTGAGCCACTAACCTTGCTTTGTTTCTTACCACTTTGCCATTTTCACCAAGATTGTTACGGTAGACCCATTTGGTGTCAATGATCTTTCTATCAGTTGGTCTTGGCACTAGGGTCCAATCTTTGTTCTTTTCAAATTGCTCCAATTCTTCTTGCATAGCTAGGATCCACTCATCATTCCCAAGAGCTTCCTTGATGTTCTTAGGATCGAGTTGTGAGATGAAGGCGTCGTTGGCTTGTTCTTTGTTGAATGCATCCTGCGTCTTCACTCTTTCAAATGGATCACCTAACCTTAGAATGATTCTTTGCAAACTGGGGGGTTGGATCCTTCTTATCTTTATCTTTCTCTTCTTCTTGAGTGATCACCTCTTTTCCCTTTTGGGTGATTTGAGCACTTTTATAATAGGAATTACTTCACCTGTGACATCATCATTTGGAACAATATCTTTGGAAATAGGGGGATTAGTATCAATAAACTTAACATTTATGGATTCTTCTACTTTAGCAAGATCAACATTAAATACTCTATAAGCCTTGCTAGTAGTGCTATAGCTAAGAAAGAAAACCTTGTAAGATTTTAGATCAAACTTGTTGAGAGAATTTTCATATTCAAAACAAAACAAGGACATCTAAAAACATGAAAATACTCGATAGAAGGTTTCCTACCACACCATAGCTCATAGGGGGTTTTCTTCAAAGAAGGATGTGTAAGAACCCGATTTTGCATAAAACATGAGGAACTAACAGCTTCAGCCCAAAACTTCTTTGGAGTATCATACTCTAGAAGAATGGTCCTAGACATCTCCTATAAATACCTATTCTTTTTCTCTACAACCCCATTTTGTTGAGGTGTTCAAGGTGAAGAGAAGTTGTGTACATAACCAGATTCTTGACAAAAATGTTCAAAAAGCTCATTTTCAAATTCTCCCCCATGATCACTATGAAAGGAAATGATGCGGCAAGAAGCTTCATTCTCAACTCATTTACAAAAACTTGAGAAAACATCAAGCGTATCACTCTTGGAAATGAGAAAGAAGGTCCAAGTATATCTAGAGAAACCATCGATAATAACAAGGCAATACTTGGAACCATGAAGCGATTGAGTTCTCATTGGTCCAATAGATCAATGTGAAGAAGCTCAAGAGCTATCTTGGTACTAAGGGCTCCTTTGGATTTGAAGGAGGACATGGTTTTCTTTCCTTGGGTACAAGGTTGGCATTCCTCATCATTTTTAAAATCCAATTTGGGAAGTCCCTGGACGAAGTTATTTTTGCTCAACTTCTTGAACTGATGCATATGTACACGACCAAGCCGACGATGCCAAAGAGAAATATCATTCGAGTTGACTGCTAGGCATCTACCAATAACATTATTAATAGAGTCAAGAATAATAACATAAAGATTAGCACTTCTAGTTCCCTTATATATAACGTGGTAGGTGAGGGAATCTAGAAACAAACATTCAAAGGAAGTAAATAACATAAGGTAACCATTGTCACATAATTGACTAACACTAATTAAATTGTGATGTAGGCCATCCAAAAAAAGAACATTCTTGATACACAAGGATTCACCTACATCACCCTCACCTTTGACTTTATCTTTCTTATTGTCCCCAAAGGTAACAAAACCTCCTTTGTTTTTGGTGAAGTTGTTGAAATGGCTTATATCACCTTTCATATGCTTAGTGCAACCACTATCAACAATCCATCTACCTTTTTCCTGCAATAAAGGAGAATGTCAATTACCAACTCAAACTTTGGGATCCAGAGTTAGCTTGGGGACCCATTTCATCTTTGGGTTGGTCCCCTTAGGCTTGTAAGGACAATAAGTAGAGTTATGATAATCACACTTGCAATAAGAACAAACCATAGGATTCTTAGTGACAAAAGACTCTCCTACAAAGAGGTTCTCCTTGATCTTTTTATTACCTTTGGCTTTTCTCTTGCCCTTTGGTGCTCCCCCTACAAATCCCAAACCACTAGTACCACTTTGTTTGGTAGAATGGTCAAGGATTTCATTTAGGGAGTTTTTCCCTTTGAGGAATTTCTATAGAGATGCTCTTAATATATGATTATCATCATTTAGAGAAATGATAGTAGAAGATAGACTAGCAATGTCATCTCTAGCATGAACAAGGTCGGCCTCAAGACAGAGGGTTTTAGTTAAATAAGAATCTTTCTAAAGAGAAATAGAAGCAACATCATTACTAGGCAAGATAGGTCTAGAAGATAAATAATTAACTTGACCAAGCAACCTAGCATTTTCAGATTTAAGCACTTGAATTTCCTTAAGATAGACATATCTTTCATCTCTACAAGCATCAACAAGAAGCTTAAATTCAGCATTTTTAGTTTTAAGAGTTTCAATCTCTTTTAGGTAATTTCGGTTTTCTTCCTTAAGAGTTTCAATGTTCTTAAGGTAGACACCATTCTATACTTCAACTCCATTATATTGGAGATCAAGATCAAGATATCGCCCTTGCAAATTATCAATGCTCTCAAGATGAATTTTCTCATTAAGCTCAAGAATTTCAAGTTTAGCATACAAATCATCAATAATTTTTCCTAACTATTTTCTTTTAGATTTACATTTAGCAAAAGATGAACAGGTAGAAACAAGCATGTTAAATATCGCTTCCTTAGATAACTCTTGCAAGATTACCTCACTTACCTCGCTTAGCTCACCAATTTCATCACTAGTAGATGCCATGAGTACAAGGTGTCACTCTCCATTTTCTTTGGAGCTTGAGCTTCTTGAAGATGAAGCTTCCCAAGTTGCATGAGCTGCATTCTTGCGTCTCTTCTCCTTCTTGTCCTTCCTCTTATACTTGCTCCCCTTCTTGTACTCCTCTTCCTTCTTTGATCTGCCCTTGTGGTGTGACTTTCTTGACTTGGTACATTCACTCTTATAGTGCCCCTTTTGTCCACACTTGTAGCATCTAGGAGTAGAGGAGGAGGAGGCTTGCTTTCCCTTGAAGTGTTTTTCCTTGATTTAGTTGGCTTCATGCTCACTTGGGCCATCATCTTCACTAGAGGAGGAAGGAGAAGTCCAGCAAGAAAGTTGTTGTTGAAGGATGACCACCTCCACTTGTGTTTTGAAAGAACTATCTTTGATCTTCTTAGCTTCCTTCTCATCTTTCTTGGCTTCTTATTCTTACTTGTCAAGCCTTGCTCATGGGCTTGGAGGTTGCCAATGAGTTATTTGGTTGGGATGTCACCATGGCTACTAAATTCTTCAATGGAGGTGACCTTTGACTCCCATCTCTTTGGTAGAGTCCTCAAGATCTTGGAGTTGATTACACCTCTATCCAAAGTGTTACCCAATGCATCTAGCCCATTGATGATGACATTGAGTCTTGAATACATCTCCGCAATCCCTTCTTTCTTACCCATCTTGAAGTTCTGTAGAAGGCTGTTCAACATGTAGATCTTAGCCTCCTTGACTTTCTTTGTGCCCTCATAAGTGATGCACAATTTGTCCCAAATCTCATAGGTGGTGTCCCAAGATGAGATCCAGCTGAACTCTGTTGGGGTAAGGGATGTATAGAGGATGCTTATGGCTTTGGCATTGAGTTGGGCTTATTTGAGTGCAACTTCACTCTATGTTACAACATCTCCAGTTGGCTCCTTATATGGTGTGACCATCACCTTCCACATGTCAAATTTCATGCCTTGAATGTAGAATTGCATACGCCTCTTCCAATATATGATGTTGGTGTTGGTATGTATGCCCTGAGAGTCAATCATGGGATGATTGGTGGGATACATTAAGATTGATTTGATAAACATCAAAGGCAAACTTCCAATTCTTTCTGGTTCGGTCATATGAGATAGTGATAGAACAGATTGAATGTCTAGAGAATGACAATACTCAATGACGTATGCTTTCAGGTTGAGGACCTGAACAATGAGATCATACAGATGCTAAGAGTTTGTACATTCTTGTTATGTCCCTAGTCGGATGTCATTGTGGAAGGTAGATAGACAGAAATGACACACAAGACTAGATTGTGGTATTGGTTGATGACAGAATCTCATTAGTCATGATATAGAGATATCAAACCAAACACATAGTTACTTGTTAGAGAACAAGTGTACCGGATAGACCCACCGTGAGTTTGACACATGGAACCATGACATGGTAGTCACAGTCAGTACTCACAGTGATGGTGGTGAGTGTGATTCTTTGACCTAAAATCACTACACTCAACACATGTCGTTGGACACACTTTGACATCATCAAACACAGTCTTGAAACATGGGTTGTTATAAAGGTGATGATTGGGTGGCTTTGATACATGGGGCTTTTGAGGGGTGAGTGATAGATATGGGATTTGTCCCTCTTGAGGGAGTTTGATATCCAAGGCCACTTGATGAGTAGGATTGAAATAGGCATGCACACGCATGTGTGAATCGGTATGTGATATTGATGTCATACATATCTCTTCCAATCTACTCTGAGATCAAGAAAGTGAATGAACGTTGATAGGATGACTATTCCATGCCTCGAGTTCATTCGGGATATCAGTGACAAAGGAATTATACATTCACTGTAACACCATTCACGGATTGTAGGATTTAATGTTGTTCTCCAACTTTCTACTTTCACTTGGGTAGCACTGATGTGTGACTAGGCACCGCTCTTTGCTTGTGAAGTCATAAGTGTTATGGACTTTCACTGCCAACGTGAAATGGACCTGCATGGTCACTCACATAGGATTTAACCTGGAAGAGGAGTTTTGTCCACAAACAATGTTTAGATTGATTACTAAAGGAGTTTAGTAGTTCAATTAAACACTCAATGAATTGATAGCTCAATGTCATAATGTTCAAGGTGTTGGACACATTGATTCGAGTATCAGATTGATTGAAATCACAATTGACTAATTCTGCACAATCTGCACTCCCAACCGATCGGCTCATGTGATGAACCGATCAGATGAGCTTGGTGAACCGGTCGGCTCAAGTGTTGAGTCGATCGGCTAATAGTCAGGGTGAAATGATTGCTTCAAGAGTTGAAACGATTGATTCAACTGGTGCAACCGAGCAAGTTGGGAAAGTAGGATTGGTGGGAATTTTCCTTTCGTTTCACTTGCCCAATTTGATTGGGAAATAGGATTGGTATTCAATACCAATTAGAAACAAAAGAAGGAAAGTCAATCGGGAACTGGTCAGGACCACGAACCGACCGGTTCAGAAGTGAACCGACCTGCTCATGGGTCCCAACCGATCGGTTGAGGTGTCAACTGACCGGTTCAGGTCCCCAGCCGACCATTTCAATTGTAAAATGATCAGTTCAGGTTGCAAGTTGGTTGTTTTTGTGGAAAATCTCAAACCCTTCTACTCCTGCTTTTAGTCCCACATTGCCCGGGATGGAGAACCCTGTCCCATGACCCTCCTATATATAGGGGTATTGGGGGCTTCTCAAAGTACAACTCAGTGCAACCAGTTGCTCTGCAAAGTTTTCGTTCTCTCTGGTTTTGGTAACCGAGATAGCCTGAGCAAGTGCTACCCAAAAAGGGAGGCACAACAAGGGAAAGACAACTGCAGTTGCGATTGGTAGCAGGAGAGTGTGTTGGCGACTAGTACGCTGATAGGAGGGTGAGACTCCTTCAATTCCTTGTGGGACAAAGAGATTAGATTTCCAAGTGGTCTGTGTGGACTACTTCAGAGGCGGGAGGTTTTTGCTGCTCGGAGGATAGCTGTCAATCCCGACAGTCCCAGTGAGACCAGGAGTCGTCAATCCCAGTGCGACCAGGAGCTGCACAGACACCGTCCAAGACCGGAGGTGAAGACTGTGTAAGCCGCGAGGTATTGTCGTCGAGAAATCCTTAGGATAAGGTATGATTCCACAAACCATCCTTTCCTATTGTATAGACGTTGACGCGTTTCCTTGTTCTGGGTTTGGGGAGGAGAAAATTTTTATTTCCGCTGCCTTCTCTGCCTCCCCTAAAACCCAACAGTGGTATCAGAGCCACATCAACTGCTCTATACTTTGGGAATATCGATATGATCGATTTTGGTTTGTCGCCTTTATTTATTGCATACGATGCGAATAAAATTGGCTTTATGCATGTCCAATCCTAAATCCACAAATCCCAATTTACATATATGATATGTATTATTAATGCACTCAATACACGTCGCCCTTAAATGAGTTTTGTGGTGGATGTATAGCGTGGTTATGGCCAATAAACCCTATATGTGTATGGTTGTATGAGGTTGCTTGCATCTCGGTCTGCGCACCTATCTTCCTTCTCCTATTCCTGATGTAACTCAAAATAATTCAAAACTTCTTTCCTGCCTTTGCTCCCCTCGAATGTAACTCGAGGTTTCTCTTTTTATAATGTAAAATAGGATAGAATTTTATTTCCTGTTATGTCAAAGAACGAAGGACATCCTGATGACAGTTGAGACGATCGGTTCAAGGCGTGAACCGATCGATTGACGTTCCAAACGATTGGTTCAAAGAGTGAGCCGATCAGTTGATGACCGGTTCAAGGAACGAGATGAGCGGGTGGCGGCCATGATGAGATGCACAGTGACCAGATGAACCGATCAGTTGGAGGAGCCAACCGATCGGCTGGTGGCACCCAGACGGCCGGGCCAGAATGAGAATGTCATTTATGTAATGAGTTGATCTACTCAGAAGGCAAAGCACAAAGTTCATCTTGTACAGGTTGCATGTGATGTAGACTTAGATGACCGTGATTCCTCTTGGCTCGAGGAATCACATTAGGATGGCCATAATCATCACTTTTATCGTTTTGCATGTTTTTGTGAGATATAGCATGTGTATGATACGTACTCTGTATTGTGGTGATTGGATATGTATATGTACATAAAAACCAAATCCCTCATTAAAATATTAAGTCTTATATGCCTTCCATTAGCGACACACATGAAAAACTTGATCGACCAAGTGTAGGTTACGCCAAAGCGTGGTGCACCGTCTATCTTGTGGAAGTGTGAAGGGTAGACATGTAGGTTCTGCCAAAGCAGGGTGCATGTTTATCGTGTCGGCTTTTGGGTTAGACTTAACTGGTGATTCTTAGAGCATCTAAGCCCAGAGGCAAGGAATGTTCATGGCAAGGTGTTGTGCATGTTCATTCATCAAGAGTTGCATATGATGCAATTGGCAAGAGATGCCTACCTAAGAGATCTAAGTTGTGGGTGACAGCCCTAGCTGGTCCATGACTTAGAGGATTTCAGGATCGTGCCCACTAGAAGGTTGTACGCTGCAATCTTCCAAATTTATGGTGAGGGCTATCAATTTGAAGTAAAATAGTGGGAGCGATAATTAATTAAAGGCCTAATTATATCGTCAACTTTTCAAATCAATCAAATAAGTCAAAAATGAGTTTTTGGACTAAAATTACATATTTTCCTTTGTAGTACAAATGGCAACAAACAACAATCACTTTTCTTTGCGATCGGTCCTTGAAAAGGACAAGCTAAATGGGACAAACTTCCACGACTGGTATAGGACATTGAGAATTGTTCTCACTCAAGAGAAAAAGCTCTATGTCCTGGATACTCCAATTCCAGAGGAACCGGCTCCTAATGCACCAAAGACAGAAAGGGATGCTTACAAGAAGCATTCTGATGATGCCATTGATGCAAAGTGCTTGATGTTGTTCTCTATGAACCACGAGTTGCAGAGACAACATGAGAACATGGGTGTCATTGAGATGATTCAACATCTCAGGAACATGTATGAAGATCAGGCACAGCAAGAGAGATACAATGTCTCAAGGGCACTGTTCAAGTGCGTCATGACAGAAGGAGATCCAGTTGGTCCTCACACACTCAAGATGATTGGGTATCTGGAGAACCTGCAAAGACTGGGATTTCCACTGAGCCAAGAGTTGGCTACTGACGTGATACTGCAATCGTTTCCAGAATCCTACAGTCAGTTTGTGATGAACTACAACATGAAAAACTTTGATAGGCCAGTATCAGAGTTGTTGGGCATGTTGAGGACAGCCGAGATACAGATGAAGAAGGAAAAGCCTAAGTCTGTGATGGTGATCACGAGCAAGAAAGGAAAATCCAAGCGCAAGGGCTAGGGCAAAGCTAAGAAAGGTTCTGATGCTAGCCAGGAGACCAAGTCATCTTCAACTCTCAAGGCCAAGGGAGGTGTGACCAAGAAAGGCAATTGCCACCATTGTCAAAAGCCAGGACATTGGAAAAAGAATTGTCCTCTCTATATGGAAGAACAAATGAAGAAGGAGGCGACTGATGTCTCCACTTAAAGGTGTCATGAAAGTAAACTTGTAACACTTTTGAGGTATACGATACCAAGATGTAAAGTGTAAAGCATGCATAATTGGGGCAAGTGTTGCCGCCATAGATAGGAGTACTTTAGTTTATTTTCAGCCTAAAAGGCATGTAATACAGTTATGAACTGCTATTTCATATTTGCCAATAGATAGAAACACTTTATTTTTGCATATTGTATGACAATGATGGCAATCAATAAAGAGATGTTTTAATTTATAAAGATATGATCTTTGTGGCAATGCCTTATTTATCTTGTGGTATTTGATATGCATAAGATAAAATGATAATTAAAGTTATTGATAACTCAAACAATCAAATTAGCATCAATCATAAGAAATTCATTTCTAGTTTCAATGTGATGGATAAATCTAGACTCTTTTGGTTAGAGAACCAGTAAGAGACATGAATATCTTGGACATGATTAATCAATCTTCACTAAAGGTAGTGGGAGAATGATTATCCTATTAGGTATGATACATGTGATGTATTTACATACCTATTAGAACAAATGCTAATACTTCAAATGGTGTTTAGAGAAATACCAATATGAATATCTTGAAGTGTTCAAGATTATCATAGATGGTGGAAATTTGGTAAAGTGTTAATACTTGATGAGATCAATGAATGAAATACTTGGACCAAATGTTTGAGATCCTTATGGGTGATTATGATAGTGTATCATAGAGAACTCATGATTAAGGCATGGTGATGTCTAAATCAAGAAGGAATCATACTCTAAGGAGTTAGAGAATGATTATCAAATAGCTGAATTATTCTTAATAAAAGAATACCCCACACTAATAAAGGACATTAAGAATCACAAGAAGTTGTAAGTTCTTATATCCTTGACAGATACACCTCAATTATCTATGTGATGAGTTGTTCATGTGATGAGTCAACTATCTAGATGAATATGAGGAACCGAATTTTGAGTTATGGTTAATGACCATTACATCCTAAATGACATCCATATGAACCATAAGGTATGACCTTGATGGTAGCGCCCATTGGAATGAAATCCATAAGTGCAAATGAGTCTTAAGTGTTAAGACACATGGATAACATTTTGAGAAGGATGATGCTTGTTGATTGCAACTTAATGACTAAAGAAATTTGACATATGGATACTAAAACCGCATTCCTATGAGGAATAAAACAAGGATGTGTACGTGACACAACCTATAAGGTTTATGAATCCACTAATGCAAATGAAGTCTATAAGTTACAATGGACTAATCAATGTGATTGATTGAGTACAAGCAACTCAGAATTGGATCTTTATTTTGATGATATAGTCAAAGGGTTTGACTGATATGTCAAAGATAAAGAAGGGATCTGTGATTTAGTGGGAGCGTGTTCACATTCCACAAGTTGATGTGAAATGGAAATGTTCTAGAATGGAAATCCAAAAGTGGAAATTATCTTTAAGGAAGAAAGAGATGTTTCCTATGTGATAGGAATAGAGATCTATAGAGATAGTTCTCTAAAACCTCTTGACCTGAAAAGAGAAAGCATTCATTGGCAATCTGTACTGAAGGGTTCAGTATGCACAGATTCAGTGGGAGAAAACTTGTCCATGTTACATGGAGTTAGTATCCCAAGGCCAAGTGTCCAATTCTTATGAAGAATGAGAACACTAAGAATAGATATGGATCTATCATGTATGTAATCATCCCATTATCTTGCATGTTTTGACATGGCAAGAACAAAATGCATTCATCATCTTGTATGTAGGACATGGAAATATGATGTGCTCATCCTGATAACTCGTATGTGTGACATGATGAGTGGATGTCTGTCTACTTCCAGTAAGGGTTACTGGAATACCATGAGAACTTGATAAGTACTAGTTCTATGGAGATAAGGAACAGTTCAATGTAAGGAGTTACATTGATACAAACTTTCGAAAGGACAGAAAATTAATCACAATATATATATATATATATATATAAAGTGAAAGTTTGTTGATAATTAGAAGTGTTCCAATAAAACCATTTAAAAAGAAGTGTCGAGTATCCGTGTGTTAGAGAACAGTAGTGGATACTATATGGATCTGGAAGTTCATGAGACGAACTTATAGATATTCCGGTCATTGATGACAAGTATGGAATCCTTGATCATGCAATGTGGCTAAAGGTTAGCAAATGGAATACTAGATCACATATTACGGTAACTCCATCTCATACGTATGACGTACAACGAAGAGATGTGAGACATGCAATTTATACTGACTTTGGCAAGGTGTTGCCATTACTCACTATGTTCGCACTAGAGCATAGTAACATGTGGGGCATTTTTAAAGATCACTATGAATATGATTCAAGGGTGATTGGCTCGCAGTGCAAGTGGGAGTCTGTTGGTATGTATGCCCTGAGAGCCAATCATGGGATGATTGGTGGGATACATTAAGATTGATTTGATAAACATCAAAGGCAAGCTTCCAATTCTTTCTGGTCCAGTCATATGAGATAGTGATAGAACATATTGAATGTCTAGAGAATGACAATACTCAATGACGTATGCTTTCAGGTTGAGGACCTGAATGATGAGATCATACGGATGCTAAGAGTTTGTACATTCTTATTATGTCCCTAGTCGGATGTCATTATGGAAGGTAGATAGACAGTAATGACACATAAGACTAGATTGTGGTGTTGGTTGATGACAGAATCTCATTAGTCATGATATAGAGATATCAAACCAAACACATAGGTACTTGTTAGAGAACAAGTGTACCAGACAGACCCGCTGTGAGTTTGACACATGGAACCATGACATGGTAGTCGCAGTCAGTACTCACAGTGATGGTGGTGAGTGTGATTCTTTGACCTGAAATCACTACACTCAACACATGTCGTTGGGCACACTTTGACATCATCAAACGCAATCCTGAAACATGAGTTGTTATAAAGGTGATGATTGGGTGGCTTTGACACATGGGGCTTTTGAGGGGTGAGTGATAGATATGGGATTTGTCCCTCCTGAGGGAGTTTGATATCCAAGGCCACTTGATGAGTAGGATTGAAATAGGCATGCACACGTATGTGTGAATCAGTATGTGATATTGATGTCATACATATCCCTTCCAATCTACTCTGAGATCAAGAAAGTGAATGAACGTTGACAAGATGACTGTTCCATGCCTCGAGTTCATTCGGGATATCAGTGACAAAGGAATTATACATTCACTATAACACCATTCATGAATTTTAGGATTGAAGTTGTTCTCCAACTTTCTACTTTCACTTGGGTAGAACTGATGTGTGACTAGGCACCACTCTTTGCTTGTGAAGTCATAAGTGTTATGGACTTTCACTGCCAACGTGAAATGGACCTGCAGGGTCACACACATAGGATTTAACCTGGAAGAGGAGTTTTGTCCACAAACAATGTTTAGATTGATTACTAAAGGAGTTTAGTAGTTCAACTAAACACTCAATCAATTGATATCTCAATGTCATAATGTTCAAGGTGTTGGACACATTGATTTGAGTATCAGATTGATTGAAATCGCAATTGACTGATTCTGCACAATCTGCACTCCCAACCGATCGGATCATGTGATGAACCGATCGGCTGAGCTGGGTGAACCGGTCGGCTCATAGTCAGGGTGAAACAATTGCTTCAAGAGTTGAAATGATCGATTCAACTGGTGCAACCGAGCAAGTTGGGAAAGTAGGATTGGTGGGAATTTTCCTTTCGTTTCACTTGCCCAATTTGATTGGGAAATAGGATTGGTATTCGATACCAATTAGAAACAAAAGAAGGAAAGTCAATCAGGAACTGTTCAGGACCACAAACCGACCGGTTCAGAAATGAACCGACCGGATCATGGGTCCCAACCGATCAGTTGAGGTGTTAACCAACCGGTTCAGGTCCCCAACCGACCGTTTCAGTTGTGAAACGATCGGTTGAGGTTGCGAGTTGGTTGTTTTTGTGGAAAATCTCGTACCCTTCTACTCCTGCTTTTAGTCTCGCATTGCCCGGGATGGAGAACCCTGTCCCATGACCCTCCTATATATAGGGGTATTAGGGGCTTCTCAAAGTACAACTCAGTGCAACCAGTTGCTCTGCAAAGTTGTCGTTCTCTCTGGTTTTGGTAACCGAGAGAGCCTGAGCAAGTGCTACCCGAAAAGGGAGGCACATCAAGGGAAAGACAACTGCAGTTGCGACTGGTAGTAAGAGAGTGTGTTGGTGACTAGTACGCTGACAGGAGGGTGCAATTCCTTGCGGGACAAGGAGATTGGAGTTCCAGGTGATCCGTGTGGACTACTTCAAAGGTGAGAGGTTTCTGCCACTCAGAGGACAGCTGTCAATCCCGACAGTCCCGGTGAGACCAGGAGTCGTCAGTCTCGGTGCGACCAGGAGCTGCACAGACACCGTCCAAGACCGGAGGTGAAGACCGCGCAAGCCACGAGGTATTGTTGCCGAGCAAGCCTCGGGACAAGGTATGATTCCACAAACCATCCTTTCCTATTGTATAGACGTTGACGCGTTTCCTTGTTCTGGGTTTGGGGAGGAGAAAATTTTTGTTTCCGTTGCCTTCTCTGCCTCCCCTAAAACCCAACAGTTGGTGCCATAAAATACCAGGGGACGCATGGAGAAGCCTCCCTCTAGGTTGAGAGAACCAAATAGGTTGTTTCCCATATTCTCATCTTATGGGAGATTGTTGGAGAAGATCCTTAGCTCTGATACCACTTGTTGGATCTAGGGATCTAGAGGGGGGGGGTGAATAGAGCTTCAAAAATTCTCACAAGATAAATTAGACCTTCAAATTATATCAATCAAAACCAATAACTTAAGTGCAATTTGAAATCCTAACTAACAATCATAGCAAGGATGAGAAGAATTGATAGCAAGCACTTGACAAGGTCGTTTAGAGTGGTTCCACTCTCCAAACTAGGAGTGAGTCAGTCCACTACCTAGAGAGGTCAACCTCTAGGACTTTACAAGTGCTTTTATCTATATATTCACCAATAAGAGTTGTAACACAAGACCAACAAATGACTTACCCATCCAAGCACAAAAAGTCTTCTACCTTACTAAGGACTTACCCACTTTGCCAAGAGTCTTTAGCCTTCTTCCAAGGTCTTACCTACTCTTACACAAGTCTTCCACCTTCAAATGTTTACCTAATTTTCTTGGATCTTCAGCCTTTGCCTTCTCCTTCACCAGGAGAAGATCTTCACCTCTTCTTCAACCTTGAAGAAGAAGAACAAAAACTACACCTTCACTCAGAGTATCTTGCTTCACCTTTGCTTCATGGAGGAAAGAGATAGGGAAGATGGAATGGAATGAGAGCATTACAAGCACAAGGAAGTAGCTCTCTTAAAACTGGCCTATCTCACTCATAATCATGAAATGAAGTGTAAACTAGAGAGAGAAATGGGCTCATGGAGTTACAACACACTCAACTATAGCAAGGACTTAGAATAGCATGAATGAGAAAACTTGGAATCAACTCCAAGGGGTCCTATTTATAACTGGGGGTGTTTCCTTGAGTGTGGAATCACTTAGGGTCAAAATATAGTTGTTTTCTAAGATGCAACAGATCTATTTTCACCCAAAACAACTCACCAACGGTTATAATCACTTTTTCTATGTTTTCTGTACAATACATTTGGTCAAGTTTCAATAAAGGTAACTCGACCGATCCACTAAATGACAAAGCCAATTTTCAAACTATCGGTCGAGTTTGTTTTGGGAAACTCGATCGATGAGCTAAAATCAGTTTTACTCAGTGAGTCAGTCAGTTAAGTTTTGTGAGTGTGCAACTTGACCGATGGGTCATCTTTAGAAAATCCATCATAGAATCGGTGAGTTTCCAACTCGATCGATAAACAACTTGTGAAATTTTTTCTAAATTGACATTTGAGTGATTAAACCTTGGAATTAAGTCTCCCTAATTTCTTCTCATCTTAGTTACAAGTCATATCATCAATACAAGTGGTTACAAAAATCATCTAAGGTCATTTGTATTGATTCCCCAAATTACACACTTGCATAGCATTTGACTTGAACTTGAACAAGCTAGGGCTTGTGTAATTCAATCCTTTTCATGTACCTAAAGCCTGAAAACAATCTTGAATAAACATATTAGATACATAGGAATGGAATGGTTAAGTCATTATAAAAATATGGACAATGTATAACTCTCAAGTCAACATGATCATCATCAAATGTGTCTCCAAGTAACCCTAACATATATGCTACACAAATGAATTACATATTTTATTAAAGCATTGGTAGTTTGAGGCGTACCACTCAGAATACTAGCTGACCACTGAGAAGTCAAAATCACCCATGTATAAGATCTAGGATGACTAGAATCTTAAAGATCTCTTCCCCTCAGTCAGTATAAGTAACAAATGTAGTGGCACATCAGTCCAACTACTAAACAACCTAGTCCGTCCTGAGTACATGGGTCATGGCACTAAAAACTAGGGTATGAATCCCCAAATCCAAGTCACAACCGTAATTGATCTCAATTACTTCCACATGCGAGATACTCCTAGAGTGCTATCTAAACCTTGGGATCAAGATGATAGGGATATACCCTCCCTACACATGTAATACTCAACAATATATGACTTTGAACCCTTTCAAATTACTCTTTTCACTATTCTATTTTTTTTGACACTAGAATAGTTATATGAACTCAGGGCACTACATGATTAAGGTTATACATGATTACTTAGATAAATTTTAATATTGTTATTGCATTAATCAAGTTACATAAAATCTCCATAATAATATCTATAAAATAAATTGTAGATTGTGACTTCAAAAGATATAAAATGTATGAAACATGTTTCTTATTACTCTATTGTGGTATACTGATCCTTCATTATCCATATGGAGAACTAAACCACCAACTAGGTCATAAAACATACCAAAAAGTCATTCATACAAAATTAGTAATAACTTCTACTGGAAAATATCATTATCCTAAATTTTTTTGCAAAGATTCTGACAAGTCATAGACATAAATCACCTAAAATTTCAGCATAAATTTTCATCAGACTTAATGTTGTGGCATTTCCAATAACTAGGCATTTATATATAAATCCTAACTTGGATGAGCTATTTTTAGTACTATGTTTTTGTCCAAATGTCAAGTTAACAACATTATAGTATATTAAAGTATTATAATCACCATACGTTAACCACTATACAACAATGCCTAATGTGTGGGTTGGATTTCCAAGCATCGACTACCAAAATAGGACATATATGATAGTTATAGGTCTCATTATACCTATATTTCGAAATTTAAACCTCTAGATCAGTCCAAGGAGCCTCAGTTCTCACACATGCATCCACAAAAAGCTCGTGATCACCGACGTTGATGGGTTCTTGTTGACATCCAGAAAGTTGCACCAAGATCACCAAAGATGAGAAGAGAGAAAGAGAGAGAAATAGAGGGAGTATTTATAAGTGGGTGTAGGTTTGGTGTTGGCTAGAAATCCAAGCGGACATCGAAACCAAATCCAAGTGGACACCAAATATCCTTATCTAAGAGGGCACCAAAAATATTATTGGGCGCCAGGAATCTCATTGGGCATAAGAATCCAAGAAGACACAAAAAATCTCATCGAGCACTGAGAATCCAAGTAGGCACTGGAAATCTTATCAGACATTGAGAATTGAAGCAAACACTGAAAATCTCATCGGATGCCCAGATACCAAGAAGGCACCAAAAATCTCACCGGGCACCGATGGAAACACTACACTATCACCTCATAAAGCTCATATAAACCCTAAGAAAGCATGTTTCAAAAGCATCCAAAGGAGATGGAAAATTGCAAGATTCTTAATAAAATTATGAAGGTATTCAAGAAATTATTACAATTATATTTACACCCCCAAAAATGGTTAATTTACACAAAGGTCCAAAAGTTATATGAAATTATGCAACTGAGCAAAAATGATCAATTTTGATTCAAATTTTGAAAATAGTTTCATCATCCAGTGTGATATATTAATTTGGAGTTAAATTTCAAGACTAAGCATCAAATTAATCCAATTATCCCAGAAGAATTATGGTTATAGATTAACAGAGTTAGGGGCCTTACACCTATATAGTGTCATGAGAGGTAGTCTGATAGGATCGGAAGGTGATCAAACCTCATTGATGGAAGCTGACAACTCATCTCGAGGTAAGGAACCAAACTAAATTGATGATAGTAACCCATTTTTGGTGGAAAGTGCACCAATGTAGACTCCCAAAACGTTCAATAAACCCATAACATGTTATAGAAAAGGAGGTCCTACATACCTGTACTTCATTTACGATGAGCCTGAAGAGATTATATAACTAGAGGACATTAAAATGGTCCACAATATTGGTGTTTGTGGCAACATATGCTTCAGAAATCATGAGTAAACCCTTCAAGTACACAGTTATCATCAAACTGGTCAATAGACTAGTCAACTTCTTAACCATGGAAGAACAAATGAAACTTCTCTAGAATCCATTTGGTTATTTTGAACTCTATGAATTGACAAACTAGTACTATGTTATTCAGTTCTCTAACAAGGGAGATCACATGAATGCCTTGACCAAAGGTCCATGGTCCTTATTTGGTAGTTTTCATATGGTGTGGACATGGGACAACTATTTTGAACCTAATAATGGCATCCTTGACCAAATAGTAACTTGTATTAGGGTTTCATGATTACCTATTTTGTTACACCCACATCCAATGACAACCTATGATCATGAGATTAGGGCATAAGTTGAGGATTACACATTATACAAAGAATACCCTCAACTTTTTTCATTTCAAGCTCTTTGTTTTCTCACATTCAATCACATTAAATAACTATACACATGGATTCAAAACTTGATTACTCTAATCTAATTTCAACAGAAAAGATACATATATATAAATTTTGTTTCTCACACTTCCATTTACACATGACATGATAATATAATACATTCTCCATTGTTAAGGAAACAAAGTTACACATTATTATTTTCAACTCTCATACTTCTATACAAGGACCTAGAGTGACAAGGTCTGACTGAACTTAACTAATCTGATACTTTGACATATCTACTCTGGCATTAATATTCTTCAAATCCACATGGTTTCCCTAAAATTTTGTGAGTAGAGGGGTGTGCCTACTCGCTCAGTGAATCAATATTTCAAAGAAATAGTTTAAAGCACTTTAACACTAAAATATATATTATTGAGCAAGTGAGTTCAAAGTAGAATAGTATTGAGATATACATGAACTAATTATTTGCAGACACATATATGGTAGGATGCTCTAGGTATCTAGAAAGAGTAAATCAATATTTGAACAAAATAGATTAATCACAAAGGGAACTAGCAATTCAGAAAAATACAAAGAATGAAGGTACAACTGCACATACATGATGAGTCTCTCATTCATCTTATTATGCCCTGAAACCACATGAAGTATAACAGGAAATGTGAATGCATCACAACAAGCTATGATCTCATTGTATAAGACATAGAAGCATGCCTAGGATCCGAAGTCTTTAATCTCAATACCACATCTCCAACTGCCATTTCCACATCTAGATCTGGGCGGCTAATGGGAGTGGTCGAACATCTTGAATCCTCCTCACAACCTAGGCAATCAGGCGGGGAGTCAAAGCCCTCATGCTTGTTGTACACCAATGGACATATAAAATATGTCAATTAGTCTCCATGACTCCTAACACAAGTACCACATGCATCCCCTGTTGGTGTTGGATACCAATCATCTAAGGAGTCTGACCTAGCTGGCCTAGACCCCTAACCCAACTAGTTCACTCTGGCTTACCTCAACCTACATGATATCTCTAGTCGAGAAGCATGTTTCCTCCCTACAACAAAAGCCTCCTGCGAGAATTCCACCGTGTTCAGGCAATCTAAATGTCTAATTCACTCTTCAAATTCATAGTTCAATCATCAAATTAACATTTCTTAATTTAATCTTATAGTCAATCCCTTTAATAGATTATCAACAATTTGTATCATAAACTAAGAAACTAAGAAACACCACTTATCATACCAAATAACATTGAATTGAAAATACTTGATTCACTAAATACCCTATCCTTAAGGTTTCATTGGCCTCATTCACATATCACATGACTCACATAAGGATTTAATGCATCATAAACTTTCACTGATAAAAGACTGCTTTCAACAGTTCACATACAATCAAACATATAAATGAAACCCTGGTATGAACTGAAATAGGGTTTCCACACAATTCACTAAAAAATTATTCATCAAGAATAACCTTGTATAAATAAATCATAATGATAAAAGAATCACATCAGTTAAATTTCATGATGTCTATTTGCAAACTTCCAATTTTTTCATTTTTATATAGTCTCACCCTCTAAGTTGAGATATCAAGAAAAAATTGATAATATTTGACATATATGTATGAAACAATCATGTAAGAAATCACTTATAATAAGGATAATCAAATAGGAAGTTCTTCATTCAGTTATACAATAATTTCAGACAGAGCTAAAGCCCTAGATTTTGGTATATTTTTATGAATTTTGTAATACTTTAGGAATTCTATATTAGATGATCTCTATACATTACTAATATGATTTTATCATCTAAAATTAATCACAACAAGGTAACAACCCATTTCTAGTTCATCTTTCATAAGCTTAAATTGAAAGGTAGCTTTAGGGTTTGTAGTTGTATGCAAAGGAATTGAAGATTATTGTATATTTAATCCAATTTTGTGCAATCTACTATTTAAAGGAAGTACCACTCACCGAAGGTGTGAAACCACCTTAAAAATGTAGCCTCAAATATGAAATTCTTGAATTCATATCAAAACCTTCACAAATAACCACTTTCTTCGTCCTTCCAACTTAGAAACCTAGGAATTGTGAATTATGGAGAAAGAGTGAGAAAAGGGAGAGATCTGATATCATTTCGAATAAAATAAGAGGAGGGGCATAATCTTGACATGTGAGATAAGAATCACCAAGAAAATCTATATAGAGATGACAAACTTACTTGATTTCATCAACTCTAGGAAGAGAAGACCCTAGATAACCATTTTCACCACTTTCTCCATCCAAACCCTGACTCTCCCTCTCTCTCTAGGATTTTGTTTCTCTGAAATGAGTCACAAAATATGAGATCTCTTAGTGTGTTATGTTTATCATATGGAGAAACTAAGGTTCTTGGGTCATTTGCAAATTGATTGTACTTACACTTTCTTTTATTTCAACAAAATTTTCTGTCATTAAATGCTATTGTAAATTGTTTCCTTAATAGGTAAAAACTCATCCAAAAATTACAAAAACCTAGAATCTTATTTTTGATTGAGTTTTAGAGCTCTAGATTTTTTTGGATCATTGTAAGGTACCAAAAAATAACAAAAAATAAAATAGTGCTCTTCTATACTATAGTCTGCACAACAGTACGTTGAAGAATAGAATGACTTGGACACACCCAGAACAATCGTGAAAGGTACCACGGGTGTGCCCCCTAGCACATCCATGGTGCCTTGGTTCCATCAGATTTGAGTATAAAGATGACCAACACTTTTATTTCTTCAAAATGGTCGTGTGGCCTAGATTTCCCGTACCACGAACAACCTTACACAGTCAAGTGGCCTAGAATTCCCGTACCACCAACAAACTTACACGGTCATGCTACCCAAGCCTCCAACTCCATTTTTTGTTGTCCCTTTGATCACATCTCATGGTCCACCCTAGCATGAGCATGGTGGGGAAAAATCTTAATTTCTTCTGATTAGGGTTTATACATCTCAAACCTTAATTATTCAAAACAAAGGCAAGCTTAAAGTTCTCATTCACTTTAAAACATCAAAATTGAGATACCATCCTTAATCATATTTAAGAAATGATCAATCTATTTAAGCATGTGATCATTTAGGTAAACCCTAATTTACCAATTAATTACAGACGTGGTCATAACAATTCTCCCCACCTAAAAGATTTTGTCCTCGAAACATAAATACACAGGAAAAGTACATTCAAGGTTTCTTTAAAATTTCTAAAATCTTATACATCACTATATTCTTATATTTCAAATGTAAATAAGTTTTCGACATTGAGTCCTTTGTTTCTCTTCTATTCACAACAGACTTAAAACAAGACTTTTTAATGACAGCAAAAGAATTTTCTATGTCACAATCAATAAGAAAAGAGAAAGAGAAATCAACCATTTTCAATCTTTTTATACTCCCTTGAGGTGTTACCTCAGCATTGATAATATAATCTAACTATCTCAATTCATAATGTTCAATCTATACTATTTTTCTGTATCACATCTGAGTTACTAAAGAGAGTTCACCTTGTTGTTTTGAAGTTCATTATTTTGCTACTCCAAAGGGAAAACAGTCATATGCTACAAGACTAGATTTAACAAAAATTATATTATAATGAGCTTGCTGGTATGAATGAGTAAAACTAGGATACCCTTTTCAATATAATGTATTTCTTGTGCATGTATAATTGAAGTCATATGTAAAATAAATTTACATCCCTTGACTTATCTCCAACAAATTATACTTCTAAAACAAATTTTGATATTATTGAAAGTCACTAGTTCCCTCTAATTTCTCTTTTTTTCATTACTGCTTGCTTCTTCTAACTTATCCTTCTCATTTTGGTTATAGATTGAACATCTCTAACATTAAAATATTTGAGGTAAGAAAGGATTATTCACCATTCTTTCTATAACTGTAATAATTTATTTCAAATCACATTTTTTTTCATGTTGTACCTTTTCTTTTGTTCATATCACACTTCTTACATTTCAAATATATTTCTTACCCTCCATTTGTAGTCATTTCCATGTTGTTTATCTATCTTTCTCATTTTCTACCTCTTAAACCCTGTACTACTATCACAACTAGTTTCTTATCATAATACTGATCTCTAGATTTTATTTTATAGAGGTGCTAGTATTCTAGGTCAAACCAATTGTGACATTCTTGAATTACTACAACCCTAAACATTCTAAGGTTTTATCTTTATGAATAACATGGTCTTGCTATTATATGATTTTAATCCCTTATTTTGAAATGCAAATTTTAGCGCTCTTGAGGTTTACTAAAATTTTCCTCATCTTTACCACTTTAATTTCCTTTTCTCTTACTTGGCATTTATGATAGGTTGCTTTCTTTGTTTACCCTACTAGGGTTTCATTATCATATTATGTGTCACTAATGCATTCATTAGATGTGTCTCTCATTATGGATGTCTATCACTTATATTTATTTCCATATAACTTCATCCCATGTTACTCTCACTAAGGAGGATAGAAAAGAGAAGATGATTTTTAAATTTAGAATTCTGATCTTAAAGTACTCACTTGACACACTTTTCCTATCCAGTTTAATTAGTTATTAACAAGGAGACTTGACTATTTTGTACTTTATTGCATCTTAGAATCTCTCTTATATCATCTATATTACTCCCTCATGTTCAACCCCTTCTTTATTTTCTATCACTGTCGCCCTATATGATACTCTTCCTACATCATTATTAACTTTTACTTATAACTTATGGTCACGTTGCTCATTCATGTGTATGATTACGTATTCTATGCCATATATATTTCTTATTATCACTTTACTAATATTGTAATGACCCCACTTCCTGATAACCCCCTATTAAGGAAGAGCAAGAGGTCAGAGGCGTTATCTCAAAACAAGAACAGTGGTTTTGCAAATGATCAACAATAATTAATAAATTCTACAACAACTAAGCTTTAAAATGGAATAAAAAATTATGTTCTCATACCTTGCAAAATATAGGAGCTGAGAGACTTTACCCCATATAACATCTATCTATCTAAAATCCTCCAATCTTTATTAAGCTTTATTCCATCATTGTCACTTTAAAGGAATATCAATATTCTTCATAAACCTAAAATGCTGACAAACAAAATGGTGGTCAATATAACGAATTATACTGGTATGTGGGGGAACCAATAATTGTGCATTTAATTGTAACAACATATTGCAAGAAATTATTATTTAACAAAACAAACTTTACATTTTGAACATAACTACTCAATCCATACATACCCTAGCCTCTGTGCTATCCCTGCAGTGGACATGGATACTACCTCTCATATGGTAGATCTCAACTAACCCCCATGATCCTACCTAACAGGTAGATCGATACATAGGGTTGAAGAGTCGCATGGCCCAACCCAAGGTAAACCAAGGAATCGACTCATGAAAACATGATGATCCTAACTCGTGGGTAGACCATGTACTAGGTCATCTCATCATCATGAAAGCTATAGAGGAGGACCAGGATCTGAGCTAGTCATGCATTTATATATGCTTATGGTGATAACCATAATCACTTTATAGTTGTATGAAATAAAAGTCATCCAAGCAGTTATTTCCAAGCAACTGACAAAACTTCGGGAATCGCTGTGAAACTAAAGAGATTTATCCATAAGCGTAACCACATACTTGTTCTGCTTATTTGAGATAGAAATATTCTAGGCAAGTAGGAAATCCAAGCAAGCAAGCAAGCACACAACAAGATCCTAAAATACACATACAATTTCCTTTTACAACTCATGTTATCAAGATCTATCCAATCTAACTTGCTTCTTAGGGTTTCTACTTCTTTTTGGGGTTCCACTTGCAATTAGGGTTTTGCTATCACTTTTATCACTACAAACCCTAAATAAGCAAAACTAATAAAAAACCCTAATCATCATATCCTATCTCTTGTAACAAGCTTAGGATCAACATTTAAACATATTAATCTCATCCTTCACCCTAAATTAGGGTTTCTACATGCATTAACATGGATTCTTGGTTTAAAACCCTAAAACATGAAAATTCTCATCTAGATCAGATTTGAATCTTTCATTATCATCAACAAGTTATTAGTACATCAAATTTACCCATTACACATCATAGATTCAATCTTTAATCACAATTAGGAATTCTAACCTAAGTTTAATGCACTTTTCATCAACTTAATATAATTTTGCAATTAGGAACGAAATCATGTACTAAAAGTATTTTTATCAGTTTCCTCATATTTTTCTGATCAAATTTCATATATTAAGTTTATCCATCAGAGATTCCTAGCATTAGTTATGATTTTTGCAAAGAAAATCATTTTCTTGAATATTTTGACAAAGAGGAGTCATTTACCGGGAAATTGGGAAATTGCCAAAAGGCTAGGCCGCTCGATTGGTGGTTTATTGGACATTGTGGGATCAGACGATCCGCGTCGTGCTCCTCTACTATCACAGTCATGCCTACTGACCAAACTCCAAACTGTTGGATCTCCTTGCGAGACCACGGTGGGTCTCAATCCGACAACTACTGCTCTTCGTCCCTCTTTTCTTCAAAGCTCAGCCCATGGTGGCTCCGTGGCAATGCCCTCGCCAGAGTGTAATAGATTGAGGGTGGGATAGGGATCTAGAAGTTGTGGAGCAGCCAGTCGTGTTCGTGAAGGTGAGAGGAGTCGAGTGAGGGCCTTATTTATAGGATCGGGGGTCCCTCTAGGGTTTCCCCAAACCTGCCGCCACCCACACCTTCGGGTGATTTGGGAATTTACACTAGACTCTTTGAAAATACCTAAAGCTTGGGCTTGAGGTGCATAGAATCCTCTCCCAAAGACCCTCGTGGTCTTGGATTATAGGTTGGTGTGGTGCGATGCGAGAAAATAGGATTTGATATCCCGATTTCCCCTCTCCCTTTCCTTTTGTGAATCAAGGTGGATGATGCACATATATCATCAGATCCATGGTCCCCTGGACAACACGGGGAATCTGATGGCCGTAATCGTCCCCTTGTTTCCCTTTTTCTTTTAAAACAAGGAAAATATGTATTAGTTAATTTAATTCAAAGGAAATTTGTAAAATCTATATCTCTCTCCTCGTTTAACCTTTTTCATTCAAAATTTAAAGGAAACTTTAGCTTGACATTATCTACTCATGTATTAAATTTGAAACCCAAATTCCAAAGGAAAAGGGTATTTCCTTCATAAGAAAGTTGTCCTTTAATATAACCAATTTAATTGGTATTTCCTCTTTCTTATGCCATTATCTTCGTATCTTGGACTCCTTGGACCTCAAGGAACCCTAAAGGCATGAAATCCCCTCATGGAGGATATTCCCTTGCCTTCTAGAGGTTTCTACCTCTTTCTTTTCTCCTTTTCTTATTTATTCATTTATCATTTGAATTTCCTTTTTCTTTTTTCTTGTTATTGGGCCCGATAGCCAATAAAGACCACTAAGCAACCAACATGGTTATTGTACATGAAATTCATACATTACAAAACAAATCACATCATTAATTGTTCATATGTCTTTAATAGGAGAAATTGCATTTCTCACCAAAGGAACCCGAAAATTGGGGTTGTAACATCCTTCCACTCTTATAGGAATTTTGCCCTCAAAATTCCACCAAGCATACAAACAAACAGGATAAGACTTTCTTATGTCCATCATGGATCCCATGTGGCTTCACCCTCTCCATGGTGCTTCCAAAGAACCTTCATCATCTTATATTCTTACATCTGAGTTCTCTCTCACCTTAGTATCTCGTACCCTCGTTGGTGACTCAGGACACTTCAACTTCTCTCTCGAAGCTTAATAGGCACATGGCTTGGGTACCTCACATAGTGCCCTAGATCAGACTCATGGAACATGTCATACATCAGGTTATCCCAAGGGGTAAGGCTAAACATAAGCATATCCACCAATCCATTTCAAATGGACCTATGTATCGGGGACTCATCTTTCTCAACTATATCTTAGAGGGGTCGGGTTTTCATAACACATGTTCTCCCACAGTGAACTGCATGTCAGTCTACTTTGCATCAGCTTACGACTCTTGTTTCCCCTGGGCTTTCTCAGCCATCACATGATCAAAGTGATTTAATCTACACACACTGTGGCCTCTCTGAGCTTCACAAGGTCCTTTCATCGACATCATCTGAATGAAGTGGTGACCGATACAACCTCCCTTACATAGCTTCTTACACCCTAATACTAGCTATGGTGGCTATTATCACAAGCAATCTCTCTTAGGGTAGTAACTGCTCCCATATATCACCCGAACGAGCACACACACACTCATTAGACCCTCTAGTCTGGATCATATGGTCTTGACTGTCTATCAGTCAGGGGTGATAAGTTGTGCTAAACTTCAAGCTGGTGTCGAGTTCTTCATGTACCTACTTCCGCCTCATGGAAGTGAACTTGAGGTCATGCCACAAATATTCAACTTGAATCATGGTGCAGTTGAACTATCTCTCTCTCATATATAGTTCAACTAGATCTGTCACCCTGGTAATGCTCTCTCTTAAGAAAGGGAGTAGGTCACCTTGGTAAGGCGATCTACCATAACCCATATTGCATTATGACCTCTCTCTGTCCATGGGAGACTCACCACAATGTCCATGGTGATCCACTCTCATTCCCTCTCAGGGACTCTTAACTCTCCATAGCAACTCACTGGGTTTCTAGTGTTCATCTTTCACCTACTGACATGCATGGTAGCAAGCCACATGCAACTCTATGTACTCTTTACCTCAAGAATTCAAAGTAGTACTGTAACTTTAACCATCTTGGTAGTACTATGGCGTACTTGAAATCATGAGCCTCTACTAGTCATGATTCCTCAAGGTGACTTCTCAGAAACCCTAGAACACTCTATTCATGGTTTCCATCACCTTCCTTTCATGATAAGTGTATTTGAGGTTCTTACAACCACCCTTCTATCTCATCACGCTCTAGGCTGGCTAACCAAGCAACCACTAACTCGACCAATAGGTCTAGTTGGACTAGAGGGGTATCCCTATATGTCTCACAAACTTAGGGGTCACCTAACCACTTCTTATAACCTCTCTACTGGCTAAGCAAATAGTTGTGTCTCAAGTAGAGCATCCATTACCACCTTACATACTTATGTGCTAGGTAACTATTATAACCCACATCGAGGTTAGTCAGTAAGTACCTTGATTAGCGTGAATTACCTTGATTAGTGCTAAGTACCTTGTTAAACATCATGGTTAATCAAGATAAGCTAAGATGTGAATCAATAGTTGAGATCAATTCATCTGAGGTAATTAATGTTAAATGTAGTGTTAATTGTTAAGTTAATTAACTAAGATGATTAACTTAGCTAAGATGGTTTAGTTACTATGTTTTATGTCTTGAGGTTGTAGTGGATTCCGTGCTTGAAAATTTGCAAAATAAATCATGAAATTTGGACCTCCAAGGCAAAAGTTATGATGTTTTCAGTTTCTTGGGTTGAAGCTGCAATTTACCCATTAATTGTCTTAATAACCCCATGCTTCTTTTTCATTCCTTATCTTCTTCCCCGATCAACCACTTGAGCGATGCCCAAAGTAGCCCAATCGACTGTAGTAGAGGGGAAAAATGGAGCGACTCTCGAGCTCCATAGCTCTGACCAGCCAGGGCGCCACCTTCCTTTCCTTTCTTCTTCCCTTTCCCTTCCTCTTCCTCACCCCATCCACAGCACCCCGATCAGCTAGGGTGGTGGCTAACAACAGCAGCTGTAGCTGCACGACACCTTCTAGGAGCCCGATTGGTGCAGCTAGCACCTCGAAACGGTGCTCCCGACTTCATCCTTGAGGCCTAGGTTCAAATCCACAACCCCCTCAACCATGAGAAGCACCTAGCTACATTTATAACTTCTCCTTTCCACCTGTGCGTGAGAAAGGTTGCTACTGTGTGCAGCAAGTCTGAACCAGGGATAGTTCTACTCGGGAAACACCACGAAAATGCTACCTTCAAGTTGGGCCAGGGGTCCATATCACAAATCCATCGCCAATTAGCCTCGAGCTGTGCCGATTAGTTGAGCCCTCTTCACCTGTACGTGAAGCAGGTCTGATCCAAAGCAATTCCAAGGTAGAAGAAGACATGTTGATGCCCGAAAAATGGACTCTAGATGCGTTTCCAGTCGATTTCGGTCATCTCAAACCACTATGAGTAGAATCTCACTCAGCAAGCACGATTTAACTCAAATAAATGATTGATTTTAGTTCGATCTGTGTTATTCACGGGTAACAACGCTTACCCAAGTGCCAGGAAGTGACAAGGTCACCTGAATTTTATTGCATGTTTCTTGTCTTCACAATTTTCATGATCTTAGTTTATTAACTGATGAGTATGATTTGGACTAGTGGAATTATATGGTTGATCAAAACCTAAATTGCTCAATTTAAAAGTGGAATACAATAGAACACGAATCTAGGGTTTACAATAGCTGTACAGTTTGGGAATAAATCCAATTTGTATGATTCTAGTAGTTTACTAGATGCATGATTTCAAAGAATTAATGATGACATGAAAATGTCAATGGAAACCTAGTTGCACACTCCCTATTATATTTAATGTGTGTGGTTTAGTCTTAACACGAATTGGCACATTTCTCAAGGATATTATTAGAAATTACCAATAATTAATATTAAATCTTGCCATGACAAGGAATTAACCCTTAATTATGTTATGTGAGGAACAACTCAGGATTTGGGATGATGTTCACGTTTTTCGAGGAATTATAGATAATTTATAGATGCTACTGATGATTACTCATATGTCAAATAATTAACTCTTATCAGTGTATTAAGAAGCTCAATTGCATAATTCAAGCATATATGAGCCAAGTTGATATGAGTTTAGTTTATTTATGAAATTTCAATCTGTCTACATGCATGGTATATGGATCACTCAGTAAATTACAATGTTTTTAGTATACTGCTCTATCAGGTCTAGAATGATATTCATGTTGTGATTTGAACTGCAATTAAATAGACGAGATGCCATATAAATACCAAAGTCGAGTATAAGTAAGAAAAAGGTTCAACATAATAAGAGTTTTCTAGGAAATAATAAAATTATAGATTTAAGGGCCCTAACACCGTAGAACCCCTATGTGAGGACTGCGCCTTAGGGGTAAAATGACCTAACCCTGGAAACGTCTAGTATACGGGGGTAAGAACGTGCTATCAGGTGGTACAAGGGATGAAGCCATAGTGGAAGTCTCCTTAAATTATAGTTTGCAGTGTCCAACATCAACCAGAAGTCCTGGTGGTACTGGAGTATAGAAAAGTGTGTCCAACATCAACCAGAAGTCCTGGTGGCACTAGAGTACAGAAAAGCCAATAGTTGGCTTGACTCTCCGCCTGTGTGCTCAGGTTAGAGGAGGAGTCTAGTTTACAACACAATAGGAGTGCAGAGGCGAGAGAGCTAGTTTCCCTATTCTAGACAAGGAGAGTAGTCCGACTTAGTTATCCTGGGGTGTCAGCTAAGTCTTGTATGATGGGATCATAGATCACTACAAGTCTTCGTATGTAGAGTACAATACATATGATCAGGGCATACGATAAAATATGTTCATATAGGTTCATAGAGTTTCTTATAAGTTAAAGAGTTAAGAAAGATTTGAGTTAGTTTCTCTACAGTTATCCTTTAAATGAAATTTTAGTATTCTCTGTTATTTAATCGTATCTACATCCCTACAATAGTTGTTATCTTAATGAAATGTTGACATCTCCTGTCATTTAAATTATATTGTTTAGATCTTCTTAGTATAGTATTATCTTGTATTTTATTCCAATTAATAAACCTAAAATGAGTTATCTGTTATGGTTGGGTGAAATTCTATTCACTGAGCCAGTAGCTCACCAACCTACTGAAACATTTATCAAGTCAGTGTCAGCACGAGGAAGCTGAAGGATCGTATCACCCAAGTTCTTACAAGGTAGTTCGTAGTTAGATAGAGGTCTCTTAGTCCTTTCCCCTTAGTCCTTGGGCATGTGGTGTGGTAGAGAGAGAATGTAATGTAACATGTAAGCTAGTTTTAAGTTATTTGTTGTGCTTTATATTCTGCATGAAAAATGTAATATGATGTGTAAATCTGCTTTATCTACCTAGTAATGTAAATAGTAGTTGCTTCCGTAGTTTAGTAAGATTTCACTTTATTCCAAGTCATAAGATTTTCCT
This sequence comes from Alisma plantago-aquatica, assembly GCA_963693085.1. Classification (NCBI taxonomy): domain Eukaryota; kingdom Viridiplantae; phylum Streptophyta; class Magnoliopsida; order Alismatales; family Alismataceae; genus Alisma; species Alisma plantago-aquatica. The sequence continues at coordinate 1,563,147,298 of OY856409.1, read as the reverse complement.
TTAAAATAATTTTAAGTAATTAAGAAAAGAAAAAGTTAAGGGTGATCTTTGTATTAAGTGTAATCCTCATAGTCATGCCCTAATCTCATGATTTGTAGAAATTGTGAGATCGGGGCGTGATAACGTTTGGTATCAGAGCAAGGATATGAGAGCAAAGGTTGAGTACGTAGTTACTCTAAGTCAAGGTCAGGGGATGATAAGAGACCAATAGGACTAGGACTTAGGTGTCTTACTTCTAAATGCAATTTTCTAACAGGAAGTGTTCTGTTATACTATTGCAGATGGCAGGAAGAGGACGTGGTCATGAGGACCAAGCTGAGAGCCGCATTGGACCTGATCCTCAGGAGATGGGTCCATGTGGTGGAGATGATGTGGATGAGGCATCAAGGATGTATGGGATGTTTCCTAAGAGCAAGGAAAATTATAAGATGGAAAGGCGAGCTTCTACCTTGAGCAGCAAGGATCTGATGAGATCCTATGAGCTGGTTAAGAAGCTTGGAGGTACTAAGTTCATTAGAACTATGGACCCTGTAGTGGCAGATGAATGGCTGAGACAGTTAGAGAAAGTGTTCTATCTGATGGAGCTGTCTGAGGAAAGACAAATCAATCACAAAATTTATTTGCTTAAAGGTGATGCAAAACTTTGGTGGCATGGAGTGGAAGATAAAAGGAGGAACACAATATTGACTTGGAAGGATTTCATTGATGAATTCCATCTTAAGTACTACCCACCTACCTTTTTGAGTGAGAAGATAAGATAGTTGGAGGACCGAGTTCTTCAGTAGCTTTAGGTTCCCGAGGAGCAGGAGCACTTGGTGGAAGGGAAGGACAACGAGGACATTGTGGGAGAGGAAGAGTTTCAGGACGCTTCTTCTCTTTGACACCACAAGAAGGTATTGTTTTGAGTAATTATAGGAGAAATGCTTTTCTTTAAAAACATTTCCGTTAAAATTTTAATTGATCTGGATGTTTCTCACTCGTTTATACAGAGTTCCTTAGCTTGTGAGCTTAACCTGTTAACTTAGGAGTTACCAGTTGAGTTATTATTAAGGGTTCCGTTAGGTGAACCGAAAGAGTTGATAGAGTTTTAACCCAGATGTTTGTTGACCTTTGGTGGTTACACCATCACGGTTAATCTTATACCCCTAGATGTTAACTCTTTTCAAGTTATCTTGGGTATGGATTGCCTAGAGACATATCGAGTTCAACTCGACTGTTGGAAGAAGGAGGTTTCCTTTCAACAGGGTGGATTTTCTTGTGTCTTTTATGGAGATAGGAAAGTTTTGCCTACGTGTATCATATCATCCACTGTAGCTGATAAGATGTTGCAGAGAAGTTGTGAGGCATTTTTGGCACATGTAGTAGATACTAGAGCTGAGAAGAGCATAGTTAGTCTATGGGATGTGCCAGTGGTCTGTGAGTTCCCAGATGTTTTCCCAGATGAGTTGCCAGATCTACCTCCTGAAAGAGAGATAGACTTTGAGATCCAAGTATTGCCAGGTAGTCACCCTATAGCGTTGCCTGCCTACAGAATGGCACCTGTAGAGTTGAAGGAACTAAAGATCGAGTTACAAGAATTACTGGATAAGGGTTTCATTTGACCTAGTTCTTCGCCATGGGGAGCTCCAGTCTTGTTTGTGAAAAAGAAAGATGGTACTATGAGGCTATGTATAGACTACATACAGTTGAACAAGATCACCATCAAGAATAAGTACCTGTTGCCAATGATTGATGATCTGTTTGATCAATTGCATGGAGCGATGATCTTTTCTAAGATAGACTTGAGATCTGGGTATCATCAGTTGTGGATAAAGGCTTCAGATATTCCTAAGTCGGCTTTCAGAACAAGATATGGGCATTATGAGTTTCTGGTCATGTCGTTTGGACTGACTAATGCCCCAACAACTTTCATGGATATGATGAACCGGATTTTCAAGCCGTTCTTGGATCAGTTCATAGTAGTTTTCATAGATGACATTTTGATTTATTCCAGAGATGATGAGTAGTATGAGAAGAATCTGAGGATAGTGTTACAGTTGTTGAGACAACACCAGTTATATGCTAAGTTCAGTAAGTGTGAGTTCTGGTTAGCTGAGGTGTCTTTTCTTAGATATGTCATCTCAGGAGATGGAGTAAGTGTTGACCCTAAGAAAGTCGAGTCTGTTCTATAGTGGGAGAAGCCTAAGACTCCTACTGAGATCAGAAGCTTCTTAGGATTGGCAGGTTACTACAGGAGGTTCATCTAGAACTTCAGTGTTGTAGCATCACCTCTGACATGCTTAACGAGAAAGAATGCACCGTTTGTTTGGTCAGACAACTATGAGAAGAGTTTTCAGATCTTGAAGAAGAGATTGACTACAACACCACTGTCGATCCTGCCCGAGAAAGGTAAAGGTTACACAGTGTTTTTTGATGCTTCCAGGAGAGGCTTAGGATGTGTGTTGATGCAAGAAGGCAAAGTAATAGCTTATGCATCTAGACAACTTAAGAAGAATGAGGAGAATTACCCGACACATGATTTGGAGTTAGCTGCTGTAGTTCATGCTCTTAAGACATAGCGTCACTATCTTTATGGTGAGGCATGCCAGGTGTTTACAGATCATAAGAGTTTGAAATATATCTTCACCCAGAAGGATCTGAATCTTAGACAATAGAGATGGTTATAATTGATCAAGGATTATGAAGTGACAATAGATTATCATCCTGGAAAAGTGAATGTGGTAGCAGATGCTCTGAGTAGGAAGTCAAGTTTAACAACTGATGTATTCTCTATAGCATGCTTCAAGAGAGACCTGCTAGTAGAGATGCGGAAGTTGAACTTAGACTTAGAAGTGACAAAACAGAGTGGTTTGATTGCACAGATGTAAGTCAAGCCTACCTTTTATGATCAGATCAAGGAACTACATCAGAGTGAAAGTGAGTTACAACAGATTATGCAGGACATGACAGAGGGAAAGAGACCAGAGTTTAGGTTTTCAGATGATGGTTTGTTGTATCAGCATGACGAGTTGTGTGTACTTGGAGACAATGATTTGAAGGAACAAATTCTTGAGGAAGTTCATGCATCGATGTACGTTGTGCATCTAGGCAACACTAAGATGTACATGATTCTTAAGGAGTTGTACTGGTGGTCAGGTATGAAGAAGGATGTAGCTGAGTATGTGGCTAGATGTAGTGTGTGTCAGCAGGTTAAGGCTGAGTATTAGAAACCTGCAAGAACTTTGCAATCTCTTCCTATACCAGAGTGGAAGTGGGAACATATCATAATGGATTTTGTGGTAGGGTTGCCCAGGACACCTAGAGGTTGTGACTTGATATGGGTGATTGTGGATAGACTGACTAAGTCTGCTCACTTTCTTCTTATTAAGTCAACCTTTGATGTCTCGAAGTTGGCTAAGATATACATGGATGAGATAGTCAGGTTGCATGGTATTCCAGTTTCAATAATATCAGATAGAGATCCTAAGTTCACATCCAAGTTTTGTAATCAGTTGCATCATGCTTTAGGCATAAAGTTGAGGTTCAGCACAACTTTTCACCCATAGACGGATGGTCAGTCAGAGAGGACCATTCAGACTCTTGAGGACATGATGAGAGCATGTGTCTTGCATTTTAGTGGAAGTTGGGAAGAACACTTGAGCCTTATAGAGTTTTCATATAACAATAGTCACCATTCCAGTCTTGGTATTGCCCCGTATAAAGCTCTGTATGGCAAAAAGTGTAGATCACCCGTATGTTGGTACGAGGTGGGTGAAAAATAGATTTTTGGACCAGAGATAGTGGATTTCACTACATAAAAGATTATAGTGATCAGAGAATAGTTGAAAGCTACATAGGTCAGGCAGAAGAGTTACGCTGAGAAGAGAAGTAGATCTCTTGAGTTTGAGGTTGGTGATGAAGTGTATTTGAAAGTTCACCATGGAAATGAGTAATGAGGTTTGGCAAGAGAGGCAAACTGACTCCTAGGGTTATGGGCCCATATCTTGTCGTTGAGAGGATTGGAACTATAGCCTACAGGTTGGATTTGCCATCCGAGTTGGCTAATCTACATGATGTGTTTCATGTATCAATGCTGAAGAAGTGTTACCCTAGTACAGAGAAGATAGTGGATCCAGAACCTGCACAGCTCAGAAAAGATGTGTCCTATGTTGAAGGACCAGTTCAAATAGTTGATCGGAGAATTAAGAAGCTCAAGAATCATGAGATACCATTAGTGAAAGTCTTATGGAGGAACCACAACCTAGAGGAAGCTACATGGGAGCTTGAGTCAGAAATGTGTAACAAGTTTCCTTTTCTCTTTTAGGAATTTTGGGATGAAATTCTTATAAGGGAGGGAGATTTTTATAACCCACATCGAGGATAGTCAGTAAGTACCTCGATTAGCATCAAGTACCTTAATTAGTGATAAGTACCTTGTTAAACATCATGGTTAATTAAGATAAGCTAAGATGTGAATTAATAGTTGAGATTGATTCATCTGAGGTAATTAATGTTAACAATAGTGTTAATCATTAAGTTAATTACCTAATATTATTAACTTAGATAAGATGGTTTAGTTGTTGTGTTTTTATGCCTTAAGGTTGTAGTGGATTCTATGCTTGAAAAGTTGCAACAGAAATCATGCAATTTGGACCTACGAGGCAAAAGTTATGATGTTTTCAATTTCTTGGGTTGAAGCTGCAATTTACCCATTAATTGGCTTAATAACCCCACACTTCTTTTTCATTCCTTATCTTCTTCCCTGATCGACTGCTTGAGCGACGCTCAAAGCATCCCGATCGGCTGTAGCAAAGGGGAAAAATGGAGCGACTCTCAAGCTCCATAGCTCCGACCAGCCAGGGCACCACCTTCCTTTCCTTTCTTCTTCCCTTTCCTTTCCTCTTCCTCGCCCCATCCATAGCACCCCGATCAGCTAGGGCGGTGGCCAGCAGTAGTAGCTACAGCTGCACGACACCGACCAAGCGACCGATTAGTGCAGCTAGCAACTCGAAACGGTGCTCCCGACTTTGGTGTTGAGGCCTAGGTTCAAATCCACAGCCCCCTCAGCCACGAGCAGCACCTAGCTACGTTTCTAGCTTCTCATTTCCACCTGTGCGTAAGAAAGGTTGCTGCTGTGTGCAGCAGGTCCAAACCAGGGGCAGTTCTTCCCAGGAAACACCACAAAAACACCGCCTTTGAGTTCGGCCAGGGGTCTATGTAACATCCCTGACCTGGGTTATGAGTTAAACCTAGGTGTTTTGCCTAAATATGTAATTAAATCTTTGTGATTAACTCTGAGCATGTAATTAAGTTTCTCAGAAACATATATTTCAATATTTGCTCCTTTTTATTTAAAGTTGTAGCATTGTTTTGATATACAGGGACCTATGTGCAATATACCCAGTTGAAAGGGTTAGATTGTAATTTGCACATGATGAGATGTTCCTCTGATGTTGAGACATCATGAGAAATCTTTTTGGCAAAGTTTGAGGGATTTCCCAAGCTTGGGCACCAAGGTGCAGCTGTGGAAGCAATTCTGGTGCTTGAAAACCCTAATTTGGGGTAAAATGCAATTTACCCAAATTAAGGGATGCAATTTGTAAAATATATCATCTAATGTATCTTTTAGAACTCTTGCCATCATTTAGAGAAGAAATGATGAGGAAGTCACCTCAATTGAATTATCAAGTTATGAAATATACCTTGTGATTGAATAATCAGGGCATATGTACAATATTCCTTTTATGTATGTACCTTAGTATTAGATTGATCTTCTTGGCACTCTTTTTCTAGACCTTAAGAGAAGTTTTGTCCTTAGAATAAATAGGAAGGGACGAGCAAGTAATGAAGGAAGGACCTAGTTGGATTTATGGGAAACTTATGGGCCTTTAATGAAACCTCACCCATGTATATATACACTTTACCTCTCAAGAAAAGGAACCTTTCCTTCGTGCATATCACTGTTTCCCCTTGCTTGGCCGACTAAGGACTGTCTTGGAGCTCAAGAGGAACGACCAAGGGTGCAAGGTAGGTTTGAATCTCTCTTCTTGCCTGATTCCATGGTTAGAACTCGAATTCAAGGTCAATTTGGTGACTAACTCACGAAACCCTATCCTTCTAGCCATCTCTTTCTCATTTTTCCTTGGAGTTTTCACCTTGGCCAACCTGTGGGAACTCAAGGACGCCATTAGAGCTTGGAGCTTGAAATCTTGGAGCTCAAGAAGCAAGCTTTAGGTGGGTTTTATAACTCTAAACCCATGCTTTACTATATACATCTCTTATATGCGGTTAGATGATAGTTCTTCATGTTTCCCTACTTTCCCTGTTATTTTTGCAAGAAAATCCATAGGATATCTGTACTGTTCTTGATCTAGGAGATGAAGGCGTGATGTCCAAGAAAAACCCACCACCTTTCACTTTCTTAAACGGTCTCACCAGTTTGCTCTCTCGGTCTCAAGACCGCGAGGTGAGCAAACGGTCTCGAGACCGCGACAGGGAAAACGGTCTCCAAGACCGTTTGTCCCCGTTGACCGAGCGTGGACCGTATAATAAATCTGTTCCTAATTATATAGGCTAATCACCCTCAAAATTTGGGAGGCTAACTCCAAAGGAATCGGGAGATATGACCTTTTTAAGTAACAACTTTAAATAAATTTATTCCTGATTCTCAAACGGTCTGAAATTGCCTTTTTGGGCAAACGGTCTCAAGACCGTGTAAGGTCGTTGACCAGGTGTTGACCGTATGAGATTACTGTTCAAAATAATGTTAATTAACAACTCACCAAGTTTGATGGTCTAATTCCAAACGGGCTAAGAGTTGAAGGGTGAATACTAGGGCTAACCCTAGGTGAAATCAGTACTGAAATTATGGTGACCTAATTAGGGTTTTTAGGGTTGATTGACCTAAACGGTCTCAAGACCATTTAGGGGTCACCCAAACGGTCTCAAGACCGCGAGGGCAATCAACCATGACCGTTTGGAGGTCTGGGGTCAAGATTAGTTGACCTATTGAAGGTACAATTATACCAAATTACATTGCAAATAAATATTGATATGATCATCAACTCAATAGGTCAGACCTTCATGAAATTGCACTAGAATCCAAAATTGGATGGGCAAACGGTCTCAAGACCGTTTCGAACTCATCCAAACGGTCTCAAGACCGAGAGGACAATCACCCAAGACCGTTTGAAGGTCTAGGGTTAAGTAATTTGACCAATTGAGGACCTAATTGCAAATAAGTTATCAATTTAATCAAAATTCTGTTTTGTGGTTCAATCATGATTCAACCCTATCAAATCACCTTAGACTTTGATGAAATCTTGGGAAAACGGTCTCAAGACCATGTGGGGTCGACCCACATGACCTCAAGACCGTTTGGGCCAAGTTTGGGCCCAATTGGAGCTCAATTGAAGGGTTCAACCTTGTGTTAATGCACATTGTTGAGTGTTGATGGTTGAACATTGATAGACCCTAATTGAATCGTTTTCAATCCTAATTGGTCAACAATTGAGGGTCAATTGAATGACCAATTGGTTAAGCATAACCTTAATTAACCCAATTCATAAGTGGCCAACATAACTCTGACCTTTTGAGGGTTTCAACATGGGTTAACATTATCGGGTGTATCATTAAATCTTGTTGAAGGTCCAAGCGGCTGAGACCATGAGAGCCTCGCGGTCTCAAGACCGTGAGAGGGCTCACGGTCTCAAGACCGAGAGGGGGCTCACGGTCTCAAGACCGAGAGGGGCCTCGCAGTCTTGGGGTCAAAGAAGGGTAAACGGTCTTCATGATCCTCGCGGTCTTAACCTCAAGTTGAGTCTTCGCGGTCTTGAATCAATGGATGGCTCGCGGTCTTGGAGGAGGAAGAGGCCTCGCGGTCCTGAGGTCAAAGGTGACCAAACGGTCTACAAATCCTCACGGTTCTGATGTCAATTGGTCAAAAGGTCAACTCAACCAATGGGTCTCAAATCGATTGAGGGTCGATGGTTGAGATCGATCAAGATAATTCAAGGTTGACTTCTTTCAATCAATTGATGATATAAATGGTCCAATGTTGCCCTAATCGAACCCTAATGACAACCTAGGATATTAAGGGTCTAATTGACTAAGGTTTTGACCATGATAATGATCAATGGGGTGAATTACCAAAATACCCCTAAAGGGTAAATTGAGTAATACCTTGATCAGATCAAACCCTAATCACATGATGATGATGTTTTAACTATGTTAGCCTATGATGACTCAATCCAACCTAATCTAGAGTGGTGTTGACATCACCTAACAGTATGAGGAGAGAGAAAGTATTTCTAGAGAGAGAAAGTACTTCTAGAGAGAGAAAGTACCCTTTTTAAGGGGAAACTCAATTAAATCATCTCCAAATCACATGAGTGAGTATAATTAGGGTATGATTCACCTGTGTGAGATCATAGAAACCTCAATTATGATAATTGATGAACCTTGAACTAATCTGAGAGCATCAGTGATGATGTTACTCATACATGATGATGTTATGAGTTCAATTCATCTTAATATGAATAATAAACCCTAATTCAAGGGTGATGACATATAATGTGAATAGTAAACCCTAATTCAAGGGTGATGACATGTAATGTGAATAGTAAACCCTAATTCAAGGGTAATGGCATGCAAATGAGTATTAAACTCCAATTGATGAGAATCAGAGGATTTAACTCTTATGACAAGAGTGGGAAGTATATTCCTTATTTTATATTACCTTTATCAGTTGAATTAACCATGCAGGTTCTGATATGAAGGTGATCTTATCCAGGTATGGATGTTGATGTTATATTCATTGAAGGCATGTTGTTAGCCTTATGAATAAGAAAAGTAACTTGATGCCTTGTCAATGGCATCCTATGATGATAATAGGCTGTGAGAGCCATGAATACCATCAAAGTCATACTTTAGAGATGACTTGTGATGAGTATGATGAGAAATTATGAATGATATGAGTTAGGCCTGTTACATTTAGTATTCTTCTATTTTAGCTGTTATGCTACTGATTATTGTTTGGAGAACAATGTATGTTGTTAAAGAATACTGAATGTACCTAACTAATCAAGTATAATGTAGAGCCCTGATCATAGATCCATCATTGTCAGAGATTAAGTGATGGTGAAACAGGTTTTTCCTCAGGGAACTCCTGGAGCACATACTTTTGAGTATGTGGGGTACATGGATGTGTAGAACCTTACATCCTAGTGTAGGAAAGTGATGTAGATGTGTAATCCATCCATCCTCCACTATACTTCCATACCGTATCAGTGGTAGGTAAACATGAAACCTCCTGATGACGAAGAAAATATAGATATCCGTATCAGTGGAGATAAACATGAAATCTCCTGATGACGAAGAGAGTACAGAACGCCACTGTGACTCTAGAATAGTGAAGGACCAGTTTACCCTGGTGAGCTATAGTAGTAGAGACACGAGATGTCCTACAAGTGATCCTCTTACTGACTGAGGAAGGTGAAGGTCATGAGAATCCGGCTCTCTTAATGACCTATGTATGATACTGATGTGACTTCTCAGCGATCAGTTGGAGTATGAGTGGTATGCCTCATCTCCACAGGGCATAATGTTGTTTGTAAAACATAATCAACCATGTAGTATAACTTGTTAGAGATGACTCCAAGTTAGTTGATTGATGTTACATTGCAATAGTGTTTATATTCTCCATATCTCCTAAATTGTAGAGATCTTGTTATACCTCCAACTGTTATAGAATACTTTGAAGGCTTTACTGCTTAAGATATTCTTTGATGTTATAATAAAGCTTCTGGCGAAGAGTTATAACTCTCGCTGGGACAATTATGGATAATTGTCTCACCCCGTAGACTTCAACTTTTTAGGTGGACGTCGGAGACAAAGGAACCAGCCTACAGGTGATCAAACTCAGCAGCAGTAGCACCAGGGGCATCAGTGATCTCAGGTGGAGATTGTCCTGCCATGTGGTGTAGTTAGAGTCAGTCCTATGTGTCCTCTGTACTCTCAGGTCTTGGAGTCTTTTATTTAGTGATCTTGAGATTTTGTATCTTGATGTATATAATTACTCAAGAAGTAGTTATTCTGAAATGTAAACAGTTTATCTCTCTTTATGAAAGAAGTTTTTATGGATCCAAGTTCTTATCTCGAAAAGTTTTAATTTCCCGTGGTCTAGATCACAAATCCGCCACCAATTAGCCATGAGCTGCGCCGATTAGTTGAGCCCTCTTCACCTGTGCATGAAGCAAGTCTGATCTTGAGCAATTCCAAGGTAGAAGAAGACCTGTTGACGCCAGGAAATTGGACTCTGGACGTGTTTCTAGTCGATTTTGGTCACTTGAACCACTATGAGTAGAATCTCACTCATCAAGCACGATTTAACTCAAATAAATAAATGATTTTGGTTTGATCTGTGTTATTCACGGGTAACAATGCTTACCCAGGTGCCAGGCAGTGACGGCGTTGCCTGACTTTTATTGAATGTTTCTTGTCTTCATGATTTTCATGATCTTAGTTTATTAACTGATTAATATAATTTGGACTAGTAGAATTATATGGTTGATCAAAACCTTAATTGCTCAGTTTAAAAATGGAATACAATAGCACACGAATCTAGGGTTTACATTAGCTGTACAGCTTGGGAATAAATCCACTTTGTACGATTCTAGTAGTTTACTAGATCCATGATTTCAAAGAAATGACGATGACATGAAATTGTCAATGGAAACCTAGTTGCACGCTCCCTATTATATTTAATGTGTGTGGTTCAGTCTTAACATGAATTGACATGTTTCTCAAGGATATTATTAGAAATTCCCAATAATTAATATTAAATCTTGCCATGACAAGTACTTAACCCTTAATTATGTTATGTGAGGCACAACTCAGGATTTGGGATGATTTGCACATTTTTTTAGGAATTACAGATAATTTACAGATGCTACTGATGATTACTCATATGTCAAGTAATTAAATCTTATAAGTCTATTAAGAAGCTCAATTGCATAATTCTAGCATATATGAGCCAAGTTGATATGAGTTTAGTTTATTTAAGAAATTTCAATCTGTCTGCATGCATGGTATATGTATTACTCAGTAAATTACAATGTTTTTTAGTATACTGCTTTGTCAGGTCTAGAATGATATTCATGTTGTGATTTGAACTACAATTAAATAGATGAGATGCCATAGAAATACCAGAGTCGAGTATAAATAAGAAAAAGGTTCAACATAGTATGAGTTTTCTAGGAAATAATAAAATTATAGATTTACGGGCCTCGAGACCGTAGAACCCCTATGTGAGGTCTGCGCCTTAGGGGTAAAATGACCTAACCCTGGTAGTGTCCAGTATACGGGGGTCGGAACGTGCTATCAGGTGGTAGGGGGATGAAGCCCTATTGGAAATTTCCTTAAATTATAGTTTGCAGTGTCCAACATCAACCAGAACTCCTGGTGGCACTGGAGTACAGAAAAGCATGTCCAACATCAACCAGAAGTCCTGGTGGCACTAGAGTACAAAAAAGCCAATAGGTGGCTTGGCTCTCCGCCTGTGTGCTTAGGTTAGAGGAGGAGTCCAGTTTACATCACAATAGGAGTGTCGAGGCCAGAGAGACAATTTCCCTGTTGCAGACCAGGAGAGTAGTCAGACTTAGCTATCTCGGGGTGTTGGCTAAGTCTTGTACACTGGGATCGTAGATCACTACGAGTCTTCATATGTAGAGTACACTACATATGATCAGGGCATAAGATAAAATATGTTCATATAGGTTCACATAGTTTCTTATAAGTTAAAGAGTTAAGAAAGATTTGAGTTAGTTTCACAACAGTTATGCTTTAAATGAAATTTTAGTATTTTCTGTTATTTAATCATATCTACAACCCTGCAATAGTTGTTATCTTAATGAAATGTTGACATCTCCTGTCATTTAAATTATATTGTTTAGATCTTCTCAGTATAGTATTATCTTGTATTTTATTCTAATTAATAAACATAAAATGAGTTATCTGTGATGGTTGGGTGAAATTCTATTCACCGAGCCAGTAGCTCACCAACCTACTGAAACATTTTTTAGTTCAACGTCAGCACGAGGAAGCTGAAGGATCATATCACCCAAGTTCTTAGAAGGTAGTTCGTAGTTAGATAGAGGTCTCTTAGTCCTTTCCCCTCGGTCCTTGGGCATGTGGTGTGGTAGAGAGAGAATGTAAAGTAACATGTAAGCTAGTTTTAAGTTATCTGTTGTGCTTTATATTCCACATGAAAAATGTAATATGATGTGTAAATCTGCTTTATATACCTAGTAATGTAAATAGTAGTTGCTTCCGCAGTTTAGTAAGATTTCAGTTGATTCCAAGTCATAAGATTTTCCTTTAAATTAATTTTAAGTAATTAAGAAAAGAAAAAGTTAAGGGTGATCTTTGTATTAAGTGTAATCCTCATATTCATGTCCTAATCTCATGATTTGTTGAAATTTTGAGATAGGGGTGTGACAGTAATGGTGAAGACATAAACTATCATATACTCCATGCATCATCCTTATCTCAGATCTAGGTCTAACTGAGTCGGGAAAATTTAGAGCTCATCATCTTGTTTATCAATCTCAAACTTATGTAACTCATAAATTCCATATGTTCCTGATAAGAACGTCCTCATATGATGACTAATAGTACTTTTCGCATTTGAAACCCATTCATACAATGTACATCTCTAAAAGGTACACTACTATCTATATCCTCATGCATCAAAGCAATGTTTCAACTCGTATAATCTTTATCCTTAGTGTATGGCATGCATATTTCCCTATCTCTCCCACCCATAACGAGAGGAAATAAACATTTGGCTGCAGTCCAAATACAGAGTTCATCATGTTCCAAGAGTAGAGATGATACATCACACATCACCAGGACACTTTCCAAACTAAGTTGAAATGTACATAAAATGTCTCCACAACATAAACAACTCGATTATGGGTCTACACCCATGGGAAGACTTTTCCCATAAACTTTCAGATCTTAACATATCTCCTTTATGTACAATCCTTAGTCGTTACCTCAAGGTCTTTAGGGTTCCGACACTTTTGGAGTGATATGACCTTTATGCATCTTGAGAGTGCCTATCACATTTACCCCTTAGGCCCCATGAACTCATGAAGGTGGCCAACCTCATAACCCATGGGCCTCGGGCAAAGGTAGTTGTTACCTCTCGACCCTATGGTCTTGTGCATCTAGGGAACAAACATCTCCTACTTCCATCGGTCTTATCCCTTCATGACCTTAGTATTGACTTAGGATTCCATCATAGGACATATCATTCTTGAATATTTACCCAAAACTCCATCATCTCTCTAGGCACAAACTTACATCCTTTCATAGGGATCATCGTGACCTACCTTCCTTGGTCTAGCCCCATGCAGGTTACCTCCATGGTAACATATCCTCATGCCCTTTAGATATGGTCAAACTTGGGTCTATAGATTCGTGCTCATACTATGTAATCTCTACTTAGCTCATCAAGCTCCTATGAAACCTCTTTAGGGTACTTCAAACCTACACAAAAGATGATACTCACCCTACAGAAGGGTCCCTCCCTAGGATGCGAGAACAACCTACAGAAGTGTCCCTCCCTAGGATGGGAGAAAACTATCTCTAGATAGCAACAAAGGTCACAAACGTCCCTATGTCTAGGGTTTACATCAACATGAGCATGCTTATCCCTAGCAAGCTACCAAGGCACGTAACTAGTAAGAAAACCACCTACAACCCATGCTAGGTTTCCGTGGTATGACACTCTTGTTCTTTATTCCTTAACATAGGACTAACATCAAACATGCTTACGTCATCAACCTATGTAGGAGGGTTTCATCAAACATATACCTTAGTCAAAGAGGTTACCTTTTCCTCTAAATGTGAGGGGTGCCATGCTCGAATCTATAGAAACTCAAACCTCATCATGAGCATCGATTGCACCAGGTACTACTACTTCCCCTCTTAGGTCTAGGAACCCTAGGTTCACTTTTATGCATCAGCTGTCTAACAACACGCTCAACTTTTTAACCAAACATATGTACCAGGTATATCTTTCACTTTCTACCATTCTCCCATGTGAGAAAGACCTATGAGTCCTACACCAGGACAACCAACTAGGTGCGAGACCTCACATCTGCTACTATACCTTCTTGGTCTAAGGAACTCTCCTTTCTATACCTAATAGTAAGGTAGGAACCTACAACTTCCATACATTGGTTCGAGAAGCCTCTCTCTTATTCTAAGGTTTGGTTCCTCTAAATGCATCCAAGGTACCACAAACCTTGAGGATCATGTACGAGGCAACCCCAACCATCCACCTAGGTCATCCATTCTAGGTCAAAACATACCCAACTTCTCATGGTTCCTCATATCTCAGAGCCTAAATTCCCAACCCTCTCACTTGGGTCTTGCTATCTCTCTAGAGCTAACCCTACAACTAACCTTACCACTAGAGGTTCTCTCTCTAAGAAGGTGGTTCAAGCTCTCATTCATACCTCTACATGGGTGAAACGTACAATCCAAATCTATGTTCGATCAAGATTATCCAAAGTTATACCTTCTTATCTCACAAGCTATCCATCATGCCCTTCTGGCCTAGGTCTCAACCTATTCTCAGCACTACTGACGTTCCCTCTTACATAGGTGCATGCTCTTCTATGCTCATATATGCCCATAAGGGTTTCTATATGGTCATCACTATCCTCTTTGCTGAAGGATCTATCCTTCACCCTAATAGGCATGACCCTTCCAAGGTTGGGTCACCAAAAGGAACTAGGTCAACCAACCTCACATGGCTTCATGCTTCTCACGGATACTCAAAACCAATATGCATGTCAACCCATGTACATACATGCATGGTCAACTATGATATCCAACTCATCTTGTACTCCCTTTTTCTAACAACCACTTAGGGTTAGGGTTAGCATCATTCTCAGAGGATGTGCCAGGTCTCAACCTCTACCTAAAGGCCCTTGCCTCCAATGCTAACTCTCTCCTCGTCCTCCTATAAGAAGGTATAACCTCAGATATCTCCTGAAGGCACGATAACACCTATCATGCAACCTAAGCATGTAACTAATTGTTAGTTTACACATAAACTATTAAACTTATGTCCATGACATCTTGTTTACATGCTTTTCATTAATTTGGTGGAGGATTCCTTATCTCATCATACATACCCTGACCTCAAGAGGGTGGGGAGGAGAGAGAAAAACCCTAAATATTAGAATCCTTAAATGAATTAGGGTTGAGAAGGGATGAAAAAGATGAGAGTCCTAATAGGTATCTTATTTTGAGTTAGAACCTCAAACATTGTCCAAGTAGTCACACTACATCCGGGAGTCCCCATGACCGACTAGCGGGGTGGAGGAAAATATTGCCAGCCCCCGGACCGTGATCCTTTTCTAGACACCTCCATCATCGGAAAATCCTCTAATAACTCCCTTGGGTTCTAAAGAGTTTGTAAAATTTAATAATTATTAGAAATTAAATTGAAAACCATGAATCTGATACCAACTGTAATGACCCCACTTCCCGGTAACCCCCAATTAAGGGAAACCAAGAGGTCAGAGGCGTTATCCCAAAACAGGATCAATGGTTTTGCAAATGATCAACAATAATTAATACATTCTACAACAACTAAGCTTTAAAATGGATTTTTTTTTCTTTTCTCATACCTTGCAAAATATAGGAGCTAAGAGACTTTACCCCATATAACATCTATCTATCTAAAATCCTCCAATATTTATAAAGCTTTATTCCATCATTGTCACTTTAAAGGAATATCTATTTTCTTGATAAACCTAAAATGCCGACAGACAAAATGGCAGTTAGTATAACGAATTATACTGCTATGTGGGGGAACCAATAATTGTGCATTTAATTATATCAACATATTGTAAGAAATTATGATTTAACAAAACAAACTTTATAGTTTGAACATAACTACTCAATCCATACTTACCCTAGCCTCTGTGTTGTCCCTGCAGTGGACATGGATACTACCTCTCATATGGTAGATCTCAACTAACCCCCATGATCCTACCTAACAGGTAGATCAATACATAGGGTTGAAGAGTCGCATGTCCCTACCCAAGGTAGACCAAGGCATTGACTCATGATAACCTGATGATCTTACCCCACGGGTAGACCATGTACTAGGTCATCTCATCATCATTCCAAGCTATAGAGGAGGACCAGGATCTGAGCTAGTCATGCATATATATACTTATGGTGATAACCATAGTCACTTTATAGTTGCATGAAATAAAAGTCATCCAAGTAGTTATTTCCAAGAAACTGACAAAACTTTGGGAATCACCGTGAAACTAAAGTGATTTATCCATAAGCGTAACCACATACCTATTCTGCTGATTTGAGGTAGAAATATTCTAGGCAAGTAGGAAATCCAAGCAAGCAAGAAAGTGCACAACAAGATCCTGAAATAAGCATACAATTTCCTTTTACTACTCATGTTATCCAGATCTATCCAATCTAACTTGCTTCTTAGGATTTCTACTTCTTTTTAGGGTTCCACTTGCAATTAGGGTTTTACTATCACTTTTATCACTACAAACCCTAAATAAGAAAAACTACTCAAAAACTCTAATCATCATAACCTATCTCTCCTAATAGGCTTAGGATCAACATTTATCAACATATTTCAGAATATTTCAAATTAAACATATCAATCTCATCCATTACCCTAAATTAGGGTTTCTACATGCATTAACATGGATTCTTGGTTTAAAACCCTAAAATATGCAATTTCTCATCTAGATCAGATTCAAATCTTTCATTATCATCAACAGGTTATTGGTACATCAAATTAACCCATTACACATCATAGATTCAATCTTTAATCACAATTAGGGTTTCTAACCTAAGTTTAATGCACTTTTCATCAACTTAATATACTTTTGCAATTAAGAACGAAATCATATACTAAAATTATTTTTATCAGGTTCCTCATATTTTTTTGATCAAATTTCATATATCAAGTTTATCCATCAGAGCTTCCTAGCATTAGTTATGATTTTTGCAAAGAAAATAATTTTCTTGAATATTTTGACAGAGAGGAGTCATAATCGGGAAATTGGGAAATCGCCAAAAGGCTAGGTCACTCGATCTGTGGTCCGTTGGACCACATGGGATTGGACGATCTATGTCAGGCTCCTCTACTGTCACGGTCACACCTGCTGACCAAACTCTGGACCGTTGGATCTCCTCTTGAGACCACGACGGGTTTCAATCTGATGGCTACTGCTCTTCGTCACTCTTTTCTTCAAAGTTCAGCCCATGGTGGCTCCACGGCGGCACCCTCACCAGAGTGTAATAGATCGAGAGTGGGACAGGGATCTAGAAGTCGTGGAGCAGCCGATCGGGTTCATGAAGGTGAGAGGAATCAAGTGAGGGCCTTATTTATAGGATCGGGGGTCCCTCTAGGGTTTCTCCAAACTTTCCGCCACCCACACCTTCGGGTGATTTGGGCATTTACTCTGGACTCTTCGAAACTACCCAAAACTTGGTCTTGAGGCACACAAAACCCTCTCTCAAAGACCCTCGTGGTCTTGGATTCCAGGTTGGTGTGGTGAAATGCGAGAAAATAGGATTTGAAATCCCAATTTCCCCTCTCCCTTTCCTTTTGTGAATCGAGGTGGATGATGCACAGTTATCATCAGATCCATGGTCCCCTGGACTATGCGGGAAATCCAATGGCTGTCATTGTCCCCTTGTTTCCCTTTTTCTTTTAAAACAAGGAAATTATGTATTAGTTAATTCAATTCAAAGTAAACTTGTAAAATCTATATGTCTCTCCATGTTTAACCTTTTTCATTCAAATTTCAAGGAAACTCTGGCTTGGAATTATCTACTCGTGTATTAAATTTGAAACCCAAATTCCAAAGGAAAAGGGTATTTCCTTCATAAGCAAGTTGTCCTTTAATATAACTAGTTTAATTGGCATTTCCTCTTTCTTATGCCATTATCTTGGTATCTTGGACTCCTTGGACCTCAAGGAACCCTAAAGGCACAAAATCCCCTCATTGAGAATATTCCCTAGCCTTCTAGAGGTTACTACATCTTTCTTTTCTCCTTTTCTTATTTATTCATTTATCATTTGAATTTCCTTTTTCTTTTTTCTTGTTATTAGGCCCGATAGCGAATAAAGACCACTAAGCAACCAACAAGGCTATTGTACACAAAATTCATACATTCCAAAACAAATCACATCATTAATTGTTCATATGTCTTTAATAGGATAAATTGCATTTCTCACCAAAAGAACCCAAAAATTGGGGTTGTAACAAATATGAAGTTAAAACTCTAAATCAACATTCTCCCAACTAGTTTCATCTCATGCTAAATATGTTACATGTTCTTCATTTCAAATCATATGGCTCATGCAGGGGACAAACAAAGTTTCTCTTTCAATCAATTTTTTTATTTATAATATAATTTACCTTTATATGAATTTTTCATTTATTTTGTTGCACCTTTGTTCTTGTTTTGAGAAGTAGTTCCATTTCACCACTAGAAACCTATTGGATACATTTGATAGAAACTAGGTTGTTTCTCTATAGATACTTTGAATCAAAAGGTAATAGAGATGAATGCATTACAATTTATTATATAACTACACATTCCATGCTTTCTATTATATCATGTAGCCCTCTTCCCTTAATCAAACTCACCATCTCCAACATTTCTCTTTGTTTTGGAGTACATAAATTCATTTTACTTGATGATATGACCCCTTCATAATAATGGATTCTTTCTATATTGGCTTCCTATGTAGTTTTCCCTTATTCTCCCTTGATTTCAAATAGAATAAAGTGCCTCAATTAGATATATGATTCAGTTCTCTTTATCCATCCTTTCTTCTTCATTTTGTATGTTACATTCTAATCTGTGTCTTAAATTCATATTACCTCTTCCTTTCTTCCAAATTTAGGGTTTCTTAACTGGGGCCCCAAAGTTGGATCATAGATATCATTTCCAACTGACTCTAAGCTATTCCAATATTTTCTTATATTTCAATATCTTAGTGTACGTACATTCTCACTGCAATATGGGTCTAATTTTTCTAGAGTCTACTTTTACTATATTGTTAATGAAAGTCATTATATCCCAATAACGCATCATGCCAACTGGCTAGGCCAAACCTACAGTCCTGAAATCAGGAGCTACTCGGGATTAACCAACTCCTATTCATCTCAAAAATGTAGAAAGAATATCCATTTATTGAAAACTCATTTAAAGATAAGTTCTGGTCTACTTGATATAAAAAAATATAAACAATAATTGAAGTAAATTCGTGATATAAAACAATCTAAAAAAACCATAAATATTCTACAAATTGATTATCTGAATTCAAATACACAAGAACATTTCTGTTGGTCTCCAATCAAAAGAACAATACAAAATAAAAGTTGTAAATAATTCTATTTTTATGTTGTTATTCCTTCATTACTTTCTAGTATTCTAACTCTAACATTTATAGGGTTTTATCTCTAGACCATCCTCCCTCTACCTACATGGCTAGGGCATCAAGAGAAGTATGGTTAATGCTGGTCAACCTAAGTATTTAGATATCAGGCCAAGGTATCCAGATAATCAAACTTCCCAAATTCATTTCTCTGGAGGAAGTTGGTTATTTTTGGAATGAATGGCAGTGTAACGTTCGAATCATTCAAAGTCACAAGCACCATGTTTGATGTTGAGTGAATGGGGACTCCTAATTCACCTTTTTTATGCTAGTCCTAGTCCTCAGGGTAGGTTGATCCTCTAGGATCATCTTAATCTTATTAGTAGAACTATATGTACATCTTGGGTCGTGATGGATGATTTCAAGAACATGATTTACTTGGGTGAAAAAAATTGAAGTAACTCTTTCAACTATAATGAGGCGACTGACTTCTAGGATGGTCTTCTCCTTGTTGGTCTCACAAACATTGGCAGTACTAGCTATAAATTCACCTACAAGAAATGCCTCCTCCATGAGAGGATTGACATATTTGTTGCTAGTTATGATTAGATGCAATTTTACGAAGATGCATCTTTCAAAACCATCCCCAAAAGGGATCTGACCATAATCTAGTTCCTCTGTTGAGGGTCTCTTTGTGCAAACTAAAAAATTATTCAAATCTAAAGCCTCCTAGAAGCTACACCTAGAGTTTGAGGACAAGCTTACATAGCATTGAGATGATAAGCTCATTTCTCAGAAGCCTTAAATAAAATCCATAAACCAATCCTAGATTCAGATAAAAAGGTCACTGCAGATGTGTCAATCTTTGGATGGTAAACATCATGGAAAACCATGTTAACTAAATACATAATTTATTTTCTTTAAGATTGATGAATTTTAGAATGTCACTACAAGTAATATCAAGCAACTAAAATTTAATGAAGTTACATGCCAAGTTTAAGAATCAAATAAGAAACATAAGAACAAATAGAACAGGAGAAACAATAAAACTGATTTTCAAATTCAAATAATATCACTGTTTTGAAGAGAAAAGTGGTTACTTAAATAAATTAACACTTTGTTATCTCCCAAATATGCAATATTCTTCCAGTCTTGATCTGATTTTGAGCCTATAGAAGGAGGTTGTATCACTCGCACTTAGACAACAGACAACACCACCAACACTACATCTCAGTGGTCGTTAGGTACCATCACCCAATAAATGGTGTCAAGTAAGAGGGCACAAAGAAGACAACTTTGGTTCATGAGATGAATTCCATGAGGGACGTGCACAAGGAGTGACTACGTAAGGTAATGTCAACAGGGTAGCAAACACAAACTATTAATTTTGTTGTCTTTGATTTGTGTTTAACCATAAGGATGGAGACTTATCTGTAGCACTTCCTCACTCAATCCTATTCTCAATTTGATGCAATCACATAGCCAACCTTGTACACATAAAAGGAGTATGAGGAGTCACTTTACAATTCTACAGGAATATGAGGAGTCCATTTCCAATTTGGAAATCATTCATCATCATCATCATCATCATCATCATCTAAGCCTCAATCCTAACCATGTTGGGGTAGGATACATGGATCCTTCTTTTGCAATCAGCTCTATTATGGGCCATACTCTGATAAAGATGTAAAGATTCAAAATATCTCTTTATAATCTCTTCCCAAGTTAATTTAGACATGCCTCTGCTTATTTTAATTATTCTTGACTCAATAACCTTGCTTTGAATAGGTGTACTTATCCATACCACTTAGACAACCTTCACATAACTTTTCCTCGACGCTCACCACCCCCACTTTGTTCCTAATGTATTCATTCATCAAATGATTTTTCTTGTCTTCCAACACATCCATCTCAGTATATGCATTTTGCCTACATTCATCTTATCTAGACATTATTTCATCATTGACCAACATTCACTCCCATATAGCATAATTGGACGTATAGCTGTTCTATAAAACTTACTTTTTGACCTGAGAGGGATCTTTTGGTCACATTCTACTCTGGTTGTAGTCCTCCACTTCATCCATCCTACTGTGATCTTATGACAAACATCATCTTGGACCTCACCTTCCTTCCTAATAATAGAACACAAGTAACAAAACTTATCGCATATTGGTACATCCACTCCATCCAACATGATTCCAGTGTTCACAATTCTAGATTGGTTGAAATTGCAATGCATATATTCACTTTTTCTTCTACTTATCATAAATATGTTAGATTCCAATGCATTTATCCAAATTTCAACTTTATCATTCGATATCTCTTTTCTTTCATCAATCAATGCAATATCATCAACAAATAACATACACCAAGGGATATTATCTTGAACATGCTTTGTCAACTCATCCATAAAAAGAACAAATAGATATGGACTGAGTGTCGATCCTTGATGTAACTCAACAATGATACAAAAAGTTTGTGTCTCTCCTCCAGGAGTCCTAACACTTGTAGTTGAGCAATCATACATGTCTTTAATTAGGTCAATGTATTGGATAAACACACTCTTTACACTTTCCTTGGTACTCGATCATAGGCCTATTCTAGATCAATAAACACCATATGAAGATCCCTTTTGTTTTCTTTGAATTTCTCCATAAGCCTCCTTATAAGAAAAATAGGGTCTGTTACTGATCTTCCAGGCATAAAACCAAACCGCTTACTTGCTATATGTGTTTTCGATCTTAGCCTTTTCTCAATACATTATCAGGTTGATACCTCTATAGTTTGTGTAGCTCTGAACATCTCCTTTGTTCTTGTAGATCGAGACTATAATACTATTTCTCTATTCCTTCGACATCTACGTTGTCTTCATAATCTTGTTAATGGAATTTATTAACCACATAGTTCCTTCATCCCCCATACTCTTCCATACATCAATGAAAATACCGTCTAGACCTCATGCCTTTTTCATTTTTATCTTTACTCAGAAATCATTGATTAAACAATTAATTAATTTAAGTAATTAATTAAGAAGTTAACTTGTTGTAAAAAAATAAAATGGAATATGGAAGATAGTTTTTGTCTTATTCTTAATTTCTATAAAAGACAAAATAACTTTTTCCTCATGTTGTTTATGTACTAATTGCACCTAAATTGGGCTTAAGATGTGCTAAATAGGATTAGCAGAACTAATAAAGCTAACAATTGTCTAGCGCATCCTGTGACGATTCTAGAAAATTACACTAAGGGGTTTGCAATCGATATATACATGTAATTTTGTTTTAACGCATGGGATTGAGTCAAAAAAATTATTGTCACTAAGAATTGAACCAACACCACTGCCTCATGCAAGGAAGCCATCTCCCACTCTAGCCAACTACTTTCTTTGTAAAATTTTACGCAATCAATATATTTATATATACTAGTGAACACAAATGTGCACATGCATGTGTCATATTATACATGTTGGATTTATATTATATATTTTTAAATTGGGTGATAATTTAGAAAAATAATGTTCAAAATAAACTAACTATTAAGAACCAATGTTATTTAAAGGTTACAATCAAAATTATTTATGCATTTGTTATATCACGTTATATATGAAAAATAAATTATATTGCATTTCTATTATCATAATATAAAGATAGTAAATTGAGTTTCATAGGAAGTATAATATTTTTTTCTAAAATAGGAGAGATTTCCTTTTCTAGAAAGTTTCACAATGTAATAAAGAGTGAGAGATGGTGAGAGAAAGTAATAAAGAGCAGTCAAAATAGAGACGTATATTTGATATTGTCCATCCTTAATATATAAATGAAAAGATCAATATATGAATGTTAACAACTTCGTTGCCATATGAGCACAACATGATCAAAGGTACAATTGAACTCAACCAATACGGCTGCGATAAGATAGCCGATGTTAGAACAGAATGAAGTACCCATAAAGCAGTGGCAATGCATAGTTTTGATCACATGACCTCTTGCTTATGCAAGCATCAGAGTAGCTATAATAACAAGGAAGATTAAGTTTCATATTAGACTTGTACACCCTGACAAAAATGGATAGTAAATCATATGAACTCGGCAGAAAGAATTGTTCATTTCCGCGAGAGTGAAAGAAATCTTGAATTGGTAGTTGTTCTTTGAAATTTGAATACCTATTAGTATAAACAACGTTCATTTACTGCTGTGAGCAAGATACATCGATATACTAAGGTAATGGCTTGCAAAATCCACGAAACCCATAAACCATATCCTAATGCCAAATTTGTACAAGTGATTTTGTTGGTGCCGCGGTGACGTGTTGAGCAGGATCATTAACAAATGATTGCTTAATGCCTCAGATTTCTTTGCTACAGGGCAGTAGGCCTCTTCATCTGCTCGGGAATTACGGAAGGTGCATGTGGGAACGTTAGCTTTTGGGCAATTTGTAAGAGTAGCAACACTGGCCTTCTGCTTTACCTCTCCCTCGCAGTCCCTGATTAGTTGTTCTGTCCCCAGCTATGTATGTTCTACCCCCATAGCTCCCATCGGCGTGCTGCCACATGTTACCAACAATTAGTAGAAGAAGAAAAAGAAAGGTGTGTTGATGTGGCTCTTGATCCTGTTGCTACCTGCAATTTCCCGGGCAATTGATGGCCCTAACGTTGAATATAGGAGCAGGTTAATGACCCATGGTGGATGCAACTCCCTGTTGGCACGCACACAAATAAGAAATTCTATCTTGCAACACCATAAATTGTTATGACATTGACTAAATACAAATATGGAGACAGAAAACTGAGGATATATATATATATATATATATATATATATATATATATATATATATATATATATATATATATATATATATATATAGAGAGAGAGAGAGAGAGAGAGAGAGAGAGAGAGAGGCTAGAATATATTCGAGTGTATTCGGAATAGAATACACTCAAGTAGTTTTTTATGATGCAATATGTTTTTCAAAAATCTAATATGTTAATCTTCTTAAACATCTTGTGAATAGATCATACGTAAAATTTGAGCACATTTGGACATTTATAGGTCATATTATAAAGACCGCAAAAATTATGCATTTCAAATTAGTTTCGCGCGTCAATTTTGTTGCCTTTAGATGAGTGACTTACACTCATCCAAATGGACTCAAAATTTGTATGTAGCCTAGTTATAGTATGACGGTGAATATCAATGGTTTACATTTTATAAAAAATAGTCTTAATATGAAAACACACTTGAGTGTATTCATGTGATCTGTATGTATTCTAGCCTGACTATATATATATATATATATATATATATATATATATATATATATATAGGGAGATGATCTGTTACAGACGTGCGGAGCCCATTCGTTACCTACTCCTCCCGGTTTCTCCAAACGCATTTTTGTGTATATCCTTCCACCTGCTGCTCCCAATTTATCCGGAAGCGTGTTTGAGTACATTCTTTTGCACTGCTTCGGTTTCGGTTTCTTGATAGTTGTCCGTGTATAACATCCCACTACTCGTTTACTTATATGAACTTTTCTAAAATTCTGCATCCACTCTCTTGCTCAATCCATTCCCCTAAGGATTATATATATATATATATATATATATATATATAGAGAGAGAGAGAGAGAGAGAGAGTCAGGCTAGAATATACTCGAGTGTATTCGGAGCAGAATACACTCAAGTAGTTTTTCATGATACAATATTTTTTTCAAAAATCTAATCCGTTGATCTTCTTAAACATCTTCTGAATAGCTCATATGTAAAATTTAAGCACATTTGGACATTTATATGTCATGTTATAAAGACCGCAAAAATTATATATTTCAAATTAGTTTCACGCGTAGATTTTATTGCCCTTGGATGAGTGACTTACACTCATCTAAATGGGCTCAAAATTTGTAAGTAGCCTAGTTATAGTATTACGGTGAAGATCAATGGTTTACATTTTGCAAAAAAATAGTATTGATATCCAAACACACTTGAGTGTATTCGTGTGATCAGTACACTCGAGTGTATTCTAGCCTGACTCTCTCTCTTTCTCTCTCTCTCTCTCTCTCTCTCTCTCTCTCTCTATATATATATATATATATATATATATATATATATATATAGGGTAGCGATCCAGTGAGAAACATCCTACGGTGAGAGCATGAGAGGCATTTGAATAACTACAAATTCAGAATTTTTTTTTAAATCCAACCGTATAGATGGATAAAGCATCATTTCATTTACCTTCCCACAAAAAATCATTGCAATCAGACATTGTTTGCATATCCATATGTACGATATACAATATTTACATCCAACGGCCAGCCTAAAATTTAATATAGAGCATCGACAAGTATTTTGTTGTTGTGAATGATATACAAATCGGACGGTTATAAAATTTTTTAGGAAGGTAAATATTAAGGTATACTTGTAATCTATACGGTTTTATTAAGAAAAATTGATCTATGTGGAGAGTTATTCAAATGCCTCTCATGCTCTCACCAAGATTTGTTTCTCTCGTTATATATATATATATATATATATATATATATATATATATATATATGTATATATATATATATATATATATATATATATATATATATATCATCTTGGTTGGACTTGAAAACTCCGGCGGCAACACCTGATGTCTTTCTTTTTTATTATCAAGAGAATCACCCTCGTAGAAGCGCCACTTTTGTGACCCCCTCCAGACAGCGTAAAACTCTCGGGCCCCGACCGTCCCGCCCACCCCGAAATCGGTTAAAACGCACAGTTGACCGTCCTACACGACGGGTATCATTTTAGAGGCGGCAGCTGGATTTCGAACCCGGATCCCTTCATGAGGGGACACCGTGCCGAACTACTTGAATAATAGTAGTATTGCACAATATGCCAATGGCAAGGACTTTCCACTGTGATTTGGTTGAACGGCGTCCAGACGCAGTATCTAAGCAAGGATATCACATAAGAAGGGATTCATGACTAATATTGTACTTGTAGGGGTGAGTGTGGGGGTAGGAAGATGGGCAGCTATAACAATGGACAGTTTCTATTACGTGAGCAACAAAGTAGTTACAACTCGAGCACCATTTATCTTCTCCAACATGAGCCGATCAATTCCACATGTTGACTCGCCCAAATTAGAAAGAGAAGTATATCTATCACGTCGTTTGCATTTTAAACTGAATGTTGATAATTCGAAGGTCCAAGCAACTAACTTCAAACATGAAGGAACTGGATTGAAAGAGGAAAATGCAACCGGAATAAGTAAACATGAATATTTTTGTGGGAACAATAATAAATATAATCTCTTAACTGAAAGTTTATGATCAGGTATCTATGCCATTGACATGCTTTAAACAGAAGAGAAGGATCACTATAGGCGCGCGCGCGCACACACACACACACACAGAGAGAGAGAGATCAACAAACTCATTTTAGTTATTATTTGACCGGATCTCTTTGACAGTTTAATTTCACACGGTTTGAGAAGACTCATTCCAAATTATGAAACGAAAGATTGACAATATAAAACATTAAATTCATAGAAAAAAGAAATAAAAATCAACCACTTATGGGAATAGGAAGGTAACGAGGTAAGAGGCTAATTTATTGTGAGCAGTTGATGAGGTGAGAAAAGATTTAGTGAGTGGCTTTAATTAAGAAATGCGTATGCATTTAAACTGGAAAAAAGAAAGGAGGGAAAAGAAAGATAAGGCTGAAATTTAAAGATTGGATAGTGAGGAAGAGAGATGGCGAGAGTGGGGGAGATAATTAAGGCTCATAAAGTTGTGGGAGTTGTGTTAGAGAACAATAATTTCATTTAAAAAGATAGAAAAGGAAAAAAAATGTGAGAGGGGAGGTAGTTGCTCCAGGGTGTAGTCACAGTTGATGCAAATCGAAGGAGTGGAAGTAAACCATTTATGATTTACCAGAGAGACGTATGAGAGAAAATATGACAAAAGTTGTAAAAAGAGAGAATGTTCCAAATAATGCATTCTAATTGGCTGAAGAGATTTGAATGGCACGTATTTGCAATTAGTCACAAAACTCCCTTTTCGGTAATAGTATAAATGAATGAAAATGGTAAGGAGAAAAGGTGATATGAAAAAAGTGGGGATGCAATATTGTATAGGGTTTTCATAACCGTGCAAAAATTGCTTTAGGGATGGGTATACCCTTCATCAAATGGCTAAAGTGGTGAACTATTACAGCCACCATGCCCATATGATAGCCATCTATATGGGATTCTACAATATAGCCATCAAGTTTTCCAGTTGTGGCCTTAGTGTACAAACGGATGGAAAGAAGGAGCCTCCTGAAGTACCGAGACGTCTAAAATTCTGAAGCTGCTTATCTGAATGTTACTGGACAACTTTTTGTGGCTGATATTAGTTTCAATGTTATTTCACACATGAATGGTTTATATAAAAAAAATATTGTATAGGTTAATGAAAATGATCAAGGAGAGAGTGTTGATATGAAAAAAAAAGAGAATGCAAGGGGTTCTGGAGATTCCTTATTTGAGCATGGCACGTTTTAGAAATACTGGATATTAGTCACGGAAGTTGTGTTAGTGGGCCGAAAAGTTGTTGGTGGGTGGGAGAGATGTTAGGATTTATATAAAACATCGATGCAATAGAGAAATGAAAGGGAAAAAATATATGAAAGTTAATTTTCATTTTTAACAGACCACCAAACAGTAGGACATAAACAACATTCAAATAAATTGAAAAGACATGTCTCCATTTTATTGTTTTACTATGCCACGTTTTGGGAATTAGTGATTGTTGTTAGGTTGAGAGGATAGAGATTAGTATAAGGGGAAGGAAATTTTTAAAGAGAATAATTTATTATTTAATAAAGGAACGTTTTGTTTATTGTGGAAGTAAAAGAGAGTTATGCAAGCAGTTATTTTTGAACTGGAAAGAAAAAGAGTGGAGACGTGGCCAAGTGATAAACCAAGAGTTGTGTCTTTGATTTTCTATGATAGACGATAATATAAAAGAGAGAAAAATTATAATTGGAGTCGATAATGACGGACAGTGGGGAGAGAAAACTATTTTCGTGGTCAAGAAGCCTGGAGACGTACGAGAGAAAGCGTGTGAGTCATGGAAAGATCGAGAGGTTGGGAAGTTGTTGAGGGGATAGTATGGAAGAGAGGTAGCGGGAGTGGAGAAAGAGAATTACACGGCTGTTTATGGAAAAGAAGCGGAAGTTGAAGTTGAAAAACAAGAAAACAGTTAGAAAAACCGAGAGCAAAGGAGAGAAGAGAGAGGTTTAGAATTGAGTAATTTGAAAATACTTTAATCTGATTGGTCGGTAGTATATTTGTAAATAAATGAAAAAAATCACTCTTTTTATAGTTAGTATAGATATATTATTCAATCAATTTTTTCCTATTACAAGGAAAAAAATTGATAGAAAGATTGTGAATAGATGTGAGGAGAGATCATCAATTTGGGTGTTATTCTATCTATAGCCTCAAAAAAAATATGTGAAAATCTTAACGTAAAAGAAGATACAATGTATAACAGTAGTTGTAGGTAGTTATTAGGGGAGTGATTTTAACCGTGCTTTTGGTGTCCATCACCACCCTTGATGCATGCAGAGGCGGCTGGACAGTTTTGATGAGCGGGCAAGGAAGGAGAATGCAATGGTTGTAGGTGTAGTGGTGGACGCTAATTGTTGCAAGAAATTAATTAGATAGATAAATATAGGAAAATAGATAAAAAAAAATCGGAAAGGAAGTTCATGATTATGAAAGTGTGTTGCTTGTCATTAAGATGATGCGAGAGTTTTGGCCTCTCATGTGTATGGACGACTCCCTTTGCAAATACTTAATCTATATGATTAACTTCTTAAAAAAAATTAATTGGAATGTAAAAAATGGGAAGACAGTGGTAGTGAAAGTGTTACAACCGTGTGTAACGGAAAGAAGAAAATAGAGAAGTGGATCTCATGAGAGCTATAAGAAAGATTGAACGGACTGAGCACTTATGTTTGAAAGAAAAGTATACATTATTTTTTTATTATTTATCAATGAAACCGGAATGTTATATTACAACCCTCTTCATACATTAAAAATAAAAATTTACACAAATAATTTTAAAGTATAGAAAATAATAATAAACATAATAATGCTTGTTGTGAACAAAGAAAACAAAAAAGACTCCTGACAGTTTATTGCCGAGTTGGAGGTTGAATAATTGAGGAGAGTGAACTATGGGTTGGATCAAAGTTTTGGAATGTTGTTGACTAAGGCAAAAAAATACAAATAAAGGTGATAAAATTTTTGAAAATAGGAGAGAAGAGAGAGGAGTCAAGGAGATTATTGTAATTATTTTAATAAAGACAAGTAAAACCATAAAACTACTGCAATTTGTTTTGTTAGTACAGTAGCTTAAACAATAATACACACTCAATGGTCTTCGTCAAAAAAAGTATTGAATGATTAGATAAGTTAAAATAATGGAAAAGAGATATTGAGATATAACGACACGGTTACACTTCATAACTACGATCAATGGATAGTAGGTCAATAGGAGTTATGGTAGGAAAAGAAATAAGAAGAGGAAAAAGAAAAAGAAAAAGAAAAAGAAAGGAGAAGCTTTAGGAAGGCCTACGATTTAGCTAGAAAGTACGAAACTAAGGGAGAATTCATGTTAGGTTAGGGACAAAGATTAATGGGAGATAAAAAGGAGAGTACTGACATTAATTATGAGAAAATAGAAGAGAGTTGAAGAAAGACGGCTTAAACTGCGGTGCAAAAATTATACCTTTTTCTTATACCATTGTAATTGCATTGGTGTGGATGGTCGTCATTGTCCTTCGTGCTCGAAATGGAAGGGGCGCTTCTTTGCTTCCTGACTTCGGACTGTTGAGAATGAGTGTTTTGGATGACTCGACTTCCTGACTTCAGACTGTTTAGAATAGAACATTGGAGAGCGTGGGTTTTATGGAGTGAGGTAGTTGAGTCGAGACAGACCGTGGTCATGGACGTGTGCATGAGTATAGGGAGGTGGTTGGCAATGATAAGTGAGTCAGATAATATCACGAAAGAAATTTAAGGGTCCAGTTGTTAGTTCCTTATATTGTGTGGACTAAGAATGGGAAGAGGCAAGATGATTCAAATTGGTTTCATTACAGTGAAATACTGAAACCTAGCAAATAACAAGTGATTGGACAAAGTGAACACATAGTCGGCTGTTTAGAATAGAACATTGAAGAGTGTGGGTTTTATGGAGTGAGGTAGTTGAGTCGAGACAGACCGTGGTCATGGACGTGTGCATGAGTATAGGGAGGTGGTTGGCAATGATACGTGAGTAAGATAATATCATGAAAGAAATTTAAGGGTCCAGTTGTTAGTTCCTTATATTGTGTGGACTAAAAATGGGAAGAGGCAAGATGATTCAAGGTGGTTTCATTGGAGTGAAAAACTGAAACTTAACAAGTGGTTGGACAAAGTGAACACATAGTCGTGGGGCAGTGGTAGTGAGAACAAAGTAGGTAACTAAATAGAACCTCGTTGACAAGAAAGAGAAATTAAGCAAAAAGGAAAAATGGGAGAAAAAGTGTGAGAGAAGAGAGACTCAAGAAGAATCCTTCATTTAAAAAACAATGCACTCTGATTGGTCAGGACTTTTTGGATGGTAATTAATGGCATTATGGTAATAATTTTAACTTATTCACTATGACTCTTTTTTAGCAGTATAGATATTTTTAGCTTTATTTAATACTTACAACTCCTTATATTGTGTGGACTAAGAATGGGATGAGGCAAGATGATTCAAGGTGGTTTCATTGGAGTGAAAAATTGAAACTTATCAAATAACAAGCGGTTGGACAAAGTGAACACATAGTCGTGGGGCAGTGGTAGTGGGAAAAAGATCAGCGGATAGTGGGCATCGGTTTCCTATGAGAACAAAGTAGGTAACTAAATAGAACGTCGTTGACAAGAAAAAGAGAAAATTAAGTAAAAAGGAAAAATGGGAGAAAAAATGTGAGAGAAGAGAGACTCAAGAAGAATCCTTCATTTAAAAAACAATGCACTCTGATTGGTTAGGACTTTTTGGATGGTAATTAATTGCATTATGATAATAACTTTAACTTATTCACTCTTTTTATAGTAGTATAGATATTTTAGCTTTATTTAATACTTACAGTTCCTTATATTGTGTGGACTAAGAATGAGAAGAGGCAAGATAATTCAAGGTGGTTTCATTGGAGTGAAAAATTGAAACTTAACAAATAACAAGTGGTTGGACAAATTGAACACGTAGTCGTGGGCCAGTGGTAGTGGGAAAAAGATCTGCAGATAGGGCGTCAGTTTCCTCTGGGAACAAAGTCGGTAACTAAATTGAACATCATTGACAAGAAAGAGAAAATTAAGCAACATGGAAAAATAGGAGAAAAATATGAGAGAAGAGAGACTCGAGAAGAATCCTTCATTTAAAAAGCAATGCACTTTGATTGGTCAAGACTTTTTGGATGGTAATTAATGGTATTATGGTAATAGTTTTAACTTATTCACTTTTTTTTATAGTAGTATAGATATTTTAGCTTTATTTAATACTTACAGTTCCTTATATTGCATGTGTGGACTAAGAATGGGAAGAGGAAAGATGATTCAAGGTGGTTTCATTGGAGTGAAAAACTGAAACTTAGCAAATAATAAGTGGTTGGAGAAAGTGAACACATAGTCGTAGGCCAGTGGTAGTTGGGGAAAAGACGTAGATAGTGGGCGTCAATTTCCTCTAGGAACAAAGTAGGTAACTAAATAGAACGTCGTTGATAAGAAAGAGAAAATTAAGCAAAAATGAAAAATGGGACAAAAACATGAGAGAAGAGAGACTCAAGAAGAATCCTTCATTTAAAAAATAATGCACTCTGATTGGTTAGGACTTTTTTGGATGGTAATTAATGTCATTATGGTAATAATTTTAACTTATTCACTCTGTTTATAGTAGTATAAATATTTTTAGCTTTATTTAATACTTACAGTTCCTTATATTGTGTGGACTAAGAATGGGAAGAGGCAAGATGATTCAAGGTGGTTTCATTGGAGTGAAAAATAGTAACTTAGCAAATAACAAGTGGTTGGACAAAGTGAACACGTAGTCGTGGGCCAATGGTAGTGAGAAAAAGATCTACAGATAGTAGGCATGGGTTTCCTCTTGGAACAAAGTAGGCAACTAAATAGAACGTCATTGACAAGAAAGAGAAAATTAAGCAAAAAACAAAAATGGGAGAAAAAATGTGAGAGGAGAGACTCAAGAAGAATCCTTCATTTAAAAAACAATGCACTCTGATTGGTTAGGATTTTTTGGATGGTAATTAATGACATTATGGTAATAATTTTAACGTATTCACTCTTTTTATAGTAGTATAGATATTTTAGCTTTATTTAATCCTTACAGTTCCTTATATTGTGTGGACTAAGAATGGGAAGAGGCAAGATGATTCAAGGTGGTTTCATTGGAGTGAAAAACTGAAACTTAGCAAATAACAAGTGGTTGGACAAAACGAACACATAGTCGTGGGCTAGTGGTAGTGGGAAAAAGATCTGCGGATAGTGGGCGTCGGTTTCTTCTGGGAACAAAGTAGGTAACTAAATAGAAGGTTGTTGACAAGAAAGAGAAAATTAAGCAAAAAGGAAAAATGGGAGAAAAAAATGTCAGAGATGAGAGACTCAAGAAGAATCTTTCATTTCAAAAATAATGCACTCCGATTGGTCGGGACTTTTTGGATCAAAATTAATGGCATTATGGTAATAATTTTAACTTATTCACTCTTTTTATAGTAGTATAGTCATTTTTAGCTTTATTTAATACTCACAGTTCCTTATATTGTGTGGACTAAGAATGGGAAGAGGCAAGATGATTCGAGGTGGTTTCATTGGAGTGAAAAACTGAAACTTAGCAAATAACAAGTGGTTGGACAAAGTCAACACATAGTCGTGGGCCAGCGGTAGTGGGGAAGAGATATGCGGATAGTGGGCGTCAATTTCCTTTGGGAACAAAGTAGGTAATTAAATAGAACATCGTTGACAAGAAAGAGAAATTTAAGCAAAAAGGAAAAATGGGAGAAAAAACGTGAGAGAAGAGAGAGTCAAGAAAAATCATTCATTTAAAAAACAATGCAATCGGATTGGTGAGGACTTTTTGGATGGTAATTAATGGCATTATGGTAATAATTTTAACTTATTTACTTTTTTATAGTAGTATAGATATTTTTAGCTTAATTTAATACTTACAATTCCTTATATTGTGTAGACTAAGAATGGGAAGAGGCGAGATGATTCAAGGTGGTTTCATTGGAGTGAAAAACTAAAACTTAGCACATAACAAGTGGTTGGACAAAGTGAACACATAGTTGTGGGCCAGTGATAGTGGGGAAAAGATCTGCATATAGTGGGCGTCAGTTTCCTCTGGGAACAAAGTAAGTAACTAAATAGAAGGTCATTGACAAGAAAAATAAAATTAAGCAAAAAGGAAAAATGGGAGAAAAAACATGAGAGAAGAGAGACTCAAGAAGAATCCTTCATTTAAAAAACAATGCACTCTGATTGGTCAGGACTTTTTTGGATGGTAATTAATGGCACTATGTAATAATTTTAACTTATTCACTCTTTTTATGGTAGTATAGATATTTTTAGCTTTATTTAATACTTACAGTTCCTTATATTGTGTGGACTAAGAATGGAAAGAGGCAAGATGATTCAAGGTGGTTTCATTGGAGTGAAAAACTGAAACTTAGCAAATAACAAGTGGTTGGACAAAGTGAACACATAGTCGTGGGCCAGTGGTAGTGGGAAAAAGATTTGGGGATAGTGGGTGTCGGTTTCCTCTGGGAACAAAGTAGGTAACTAAATAGAAAGTCGTTGACAAGAAAAAGAAAATTAAGCAAAAAGAAAAAATGGGAGAAAAAATGTGAGAGAAGAGAGACTCAAGAAGAATCATTCATTTAAAAAATGATGCACTCTGATTGGTCAGGACTTTTTGGATGGTAATTAATGGTATTATGGTAATAATTTTAATTTATTCACTCTTTTTATAGTAGTATATATATTTTTAACTTAATTTAATACTTACAGATCCTTATATTGTGTGGACTAAGAATGGGAAGAGGCAAGATGATTGAAAGTGGTTTTATTGGAGTGAAAAACTGAAACTTAGCAAATAACAAGTGGTTGGACAAAGTGAACACATAGTCGTGGGCTTGTGGTAGTGGGGAAAAGATCTGCGGATAGTGGGCGTCAGTTTCCTTTGGAAACAAAGTAGGTAACTAAATAGAAGGTCGTTGACAAGAAATAAAAAATTAAGCAAAAATAAAAAGTGGGAGAAAAAACATGAGAGAAGAGAGACTCAAGAAGAATCCTTCATTTAAAAAACAATGCACTCTGATTGGTCAGGATTTTTTTGGATGGTAATTAATGGCACTATGGTAATAAGTTTAACTTATTCACTCTTTTTATGGTAGTATAGATATTTTTAGCTTTATTTAATACTTACAGTTTCTTATATTGTGTGGAGTAAGAATGGGAAGAGGCAAGATGATTCAAGGTGGTTTCATTGGAGTGAAAAATAAAAAATTAGCAAATAACAAGTGGTTGGACAAAATGAACACATAGTCGTGGGCCAGTGGTAATGGGAAAAAGATCTGCGGATAGTGGGTGTCGGTTTGTTCTGGGAACAAAGTAGGTAACTAAATAGAACGTCGTTGACATGAAAAAGAAAATTAAGCAAAAAGGAAAAATGGGAGAAAAAATGTGAGAGAAGAGAAACTCAAGAAGAATCCTTCATTTAAAAAATAATGCACTATGATTGGGCAGGACTTTTTGGATGGTAATTAATGGCATTATGGTAATAATTTTAACTCATTCACTCTTTTTATAGTAGTATAGATATTTTTATCTTAATTTAATACTTACAGTTCCTTATATTATGTGGACTAAGAATGGGAAGAGGCAAGATGATTCGAGGTGGTTTTATTGGAGTGAAAAACTGAAACTTAACAAATAACAAGTGGTTGGACAAAGTATACTGTATACACATAGTCGTGGGCTTGTGGTAGTGGGGAAAAGATACGTGAATAGTGGGTGTCGGTTTGCTCGGGAAACAAAGTAGGTAACTAAATAGAACATCATTGGTAAGAAAGAGAAAATTAAGCAAAAAGGAAAAATGGGAGAAAAAACGTTTGAGAAGAGAGACTCAAGAAGAATCCTTCATTTCAAAAACACTGTACTCTGATTGGTCAGAACTTTTTGGATGGTAATTAATGGCATTATGGTAATAATTTTAACTTATTCACTCTTTTTATAGTAGTATACATATTTTTAGCTTTCTTTAATACTTAAATTCCTTATATTGTGTGGACTAAGAATGGGAAGATGAAAGATGATTCAAGGTGGTTTTATTGGAGTGAAAAACTGAAACTTAGCAAATAATAAGTGGTTGGACAAAGTGAACACATAGTCGTGGGCCAGTGGTAGTGGGTAAAAGATTTACGGATAGTGGGCATCGGTTTCATCTGAGAATAAAGTAGGTAACAAATAGAACGTCGTTGACAAGAAAGAGAAAATAAAGCAAAAAGGAAAAATAAGAAAAAATATGAGAGAAGAGAGACTCAAGAAGAATCCTTCATTTCACAATGCACTCTGATTGGTCATGATTTTTTTGGATGGTAATTAATGACATTTTGGTAATAATTTGAACTTATTAACTCTTTTTATAGTACTATAGATATTTTTAACTTTATTTAATACTTACAGTTATAACTACTTTGCATTATTTCTTGGGAGAGGGGGTAATAGCCGCGCCCCCCCCCCCCCCCCCACACACACACAACGTCGAGGAGGTAGGTAGAATTGTGTCCATTGATCTTTGCTGTCCATGTGGGTTTACAGCTTCAACTTTTTTGCTTCAGCTTGCTTCAATTCAGATGCATAGGATCGGTCAGGCGAAACAGAAAGGGAGAAAGAGAAATCTTACGCGTCTTTACTACTTGCCAAAGGTAGTTGCTGGACTTTTTTACCTAGCTTCACTAGCAACTTTACTACTCCGTAATGGCATCTAGCTCAAAAGAAAGAATAACCTAACCGCAAATCCCTGCCAGGTACCTCCTCCTCAACTCAAGCTGGACAGGGGATTGCTTGCTGCTTGACATATGTGAGCGGTCGACCGTAGTTCCGTCAATCCTCCTCACCATATCCAGCCGCGCCCTTCTCGATTGCCAATACTGTACATGCACCAACTTGCAGCTGCCGGTAGATTTGCAGTATCAGCGTGACATTACGCCTCCTGGTTGCGGTTGCATCCCATGGAGCAGTTTATAATTGGAACCCTAAGAGCCCGAACACAGTTGGCCACGGCAGGGACCGGTTGCACCGATTCCGGAATAGTAATTGAATGATTCGATGTATGGCTGACTCATTTGTTCATTGACCCACCTCATTAAGCGTAAGTGACCACGGACGGCAGCGATGGAGCGGAACATCACCTACCCCCACGAATCTTAGAAACAGGAAGCCGGACCGATGGAAACGAGGAACATGGCAACGTGGGACTATTGCAGTGCCGTGTTGGAAACTTGGCAGCTGTTTGGAAACGGACCGCCGTGGGATTTAGGCTTGTCTTATTGGGTCATGTTTGTGCCACATCATGAGCAGATCCAGTCCCGAGCCAGTCTGATTTCACACTTGCGCGTTTGGTTAGAAATCGTGAAAAGACCCCGTTTCGAGATTCCGTAATCCCAAAAGCTGGACTATCTGCCCGTGTTTGGAAACGGACCAGGATGGGATTTAGACTTGTCTTATTAGGTCACGTCTGCACCACATCAGCAGATTCAGTCCCGATCCAGTCCGGTTTCACACTTGCGCGTTTGGTTGGAAATCGTGAAACACAAGTTACGAGGCCAACTGAATTGGTTTGCCAAACAGGGTCAAGTGGGGCACCCCAATAATCCCAGTCCGGATGATTGGACTAATTCCATTCCGGATTTCATAATCCAATAATCCATGTCCATTGCCAAACATGACCTCCCAATCCTGCCAGCATCAGGATTAAGATTCTCAGTCCGGATTTCTCTCTGTCTTTTGTGTATTTTGTTTTATGCAGCCGACTGAAAAACACAAGTCAGATTGGTTTGCCAAACAGGACCAAGTGGGGAACCCCAATCCCAATGATCCGGATAATTGGACTAACCCCACATTTGGGTTTGGATGACTGGATCGAGACTGGATCTGTTGATGTGGCGTAGACGTGACCTAATAAGACAAGCCTAAATCTCATCCTGGTCTGTTTCAAATCAGGGGCAATAATCCCAGTCCATTGCCAAAGAGGGCCTTGAAATTGTCTGAGATGACATAAATGGCACAAGGGAAACAGCACGTGAGGTGGGGCCTCACTTTCTGTTTTATGGTAGATTAGCTTGGCGTCCACTCCAAACCCAGCTCTTCTGTCGGTGGAAGTATCGACTTGTTAGGGAGGAAGGAAAGAGGAAAAAACGCCTCCCCGTCGCCGTTGAAAGAAATGGTCTACGTGCGGGGGACCGTGGGCCGGAGCCCCCTGTCTCTCTGTTTTTTGGGAGGGACGGACTGCCGTCGTCATTCTCCTGTGCAAGCAGCTTAGTGACCGTTACTTTTTGGTAATGATAACCAGGGGTCCGCTTCTTCTTATAATAATTTTGTCATTAACGATCTTCGGTCCTTTTACAATCTGAGTTCATTTTGTTACCCTCCTCGCTCCTCTCCTTTACTTATCCATAAGGCTGAGTTTGGATGAGGAATTCTGAACTTCCGGTAATTCGTACTTAAAAAGTGGTGCGGGTGGTAGTTGCGGCAGTGACACTAACTGGGAGGACGGGGCAAAACAGCTGTTACCCAGCTATGAAAAACTGAAAAGGGAGATGGAAGTTGCAGTCGGAAATTCTGCCGAAACTGGCGTGACTCGCAAGTACAACAAATCTACCACATTTCTACAGATAAAATACATGATCAAATACATAACTATATTAGTTTGTTGTAGGTGATAGTGTGTTTTAACTGTGAATACCAGTATTTAAGATTGCGCCACCCAAACTAGGCCTAAGGATTCTCTCCGAGTACTACCTACCTTGATTACTCATCAACTAATGCCAACCACAACGTCAACCGGACGCTTATCACCTAGCTCATAGAACCATGTGCGAGTCCCAATGGATGTGGCCTTTATTTACTCTCAAGATGGTGCTTCTAGAAGGGTGTATCCCGAACATACACTAGCTTTTAACGAGTTGTGTTGTACTGTCTTGTTGAGTGAATATGGTTATGGTGAATGATTGACTCCAAAGGGCATGGTACTTCTTGGCC
This sequence comes from Alisma plantago-aquatica, assembly GCA_963693085.1. NCBI lineage: Eukaryota > Viridiplantae > Streptophyta > Magnoliopsida > Alismatales > Alismataceae > Alisma > Alisma plantago-aquatica. The sequence continues at coordinate 1,563,108,517 of OY856409.1, read as the reverse complement.
CGAACCACATGGACATGTCCTATTAGGTGGATTGTTTTTTCTTCTTCTCATACTTTTCTCTAGTATACATATATGACGTAAGTTGTCGGTTGATTTTGTAAAGAAAATTGACGGAGTAATTTACGTTAACTCAGACAAGAAAACCACCACGGTTTGACGAAAATATGGGCGTTGCTCGATTTTTCTCGGGGGTTTGCTCATCCAACGACATGGAGCGGCTATAAAATTTTCAATTTCGCAAAAAGTTTTTTTTTTGGGAGGGGTTTATTTACATAAAAAAACCATGTATCGTCAGTTTTTTTTTTATAAAATAACCAACGAGATAGATACATAACCCTAAGAATCTTATCTCATCAGTGTATACTAGCTAAATTGATGAGATAGGGTTCACGCCAAATGTCACTGGAAAATCTCATCCCTCCCAATTCAAATATGTCATCGGTTGTTTACTCAGAAATCGACGAAAAATCCTAAGTTTTGTGGTCGATTTTCTTTACCAGGCCGATAAAATAGGTTCGCGTGGATACATGGCTCTCTGATGGTTTTTATATCATTTACTGGTGAGATAGATGTTGTCCTCAGTTTTTTGTTGTAACTAGACGATATAGGGTTTACTTAAACCCCAGCAAACCCCCCTCTTTGTACTCCCTATGAGAAAGCTCTCTAAAGAATCCTACGTGTGACCTCCTCCTCCGTCTCTCCCGACCTCTCTGTTGCTGCCTCCACAACCCCCACTGCCGTCAGCATTGCCTCCTTGGCTTCCTCCAACGCTCCTCTTCCTTTGGCACTCTTGCCTCCACAACCCTTGTCACCGTTGTTGCCTTTGTCATCGTTGTTGCCTCTTATGACGATGCTCCTGCCTCCTGCTCCTCTTCTCAGTCGTCAGCGCTGCCTCTACCTCCTACTCCTCCTCCTTGTCGTTGTCTGGGCTCCCTCTTACTAGAAACAAAGGTATCTCATCCAGCTTCTCCCTTCTCTCCTGCTCATTTACATTATGGGTGGCTAGAGCTTAGATTTTGGGATAGTTGGAGGGTTGATCTAGGACTAGAAAAATATAGAAATGTTATATTTTGGTTAAAATAACTAAATTCCTAATTTGTGTATTGGTACTCTAATTTTCATGTATATATGTGTAATATGATGTCCCTAAATTGATGGTTTGTATGAAAATTGTAATTAATGTTTCTTTCTATGCTTTCATGTACACTACTTTCATTAATATATATATATATATATATATATATATATATATATATATATATGATAAGTGGATTGTCTATTACTAGTAGTTGAATGCTAGTATGAATAATATTTACATGTAGGAGTTAATACACTAAAATTGATATGAATTGCTCTAAATTAACTTGATTTACATTGAATTGATATAAATTTACCTTATTTATTATAACACCTAATTTTCGTATCACATGAGCTGAAGCTAACTTTTTTCGACTAGGAGTGTCACAAACATGATATACATAACACTAAAAATAGACAAAAATCATTACAGACTGTGTGAATATAATTCTCATTTTTTCTCAACAAAGGAATTCTATTACATAATCATACATAAAAGAAACTTAATACCATGTACAACTTTATATAAATCTCATCTTAAATCTGGGACCGTGTAAATGGCACCCCACCAAGCAATCATCCTATCTTTGCACTTACAAACTCTAATTTGGATGTTCTTCCTAGAGCTTGAAACATGTGAACATGTTGTCCCAAGCCTTGCATAAAGGAAAACCTAGGTTAGAGTAAGTGACATTGAATTCTAGTAACATAAACAAAATGATTGCATTATACAACCTTGAAATCTACAACTTGTTACACATTTTTTATTTACATCTTTATCATTATGTGGCCACTATTATATAATAAGTCCTCTTATGTGGCATTATGTTCTTTCTATGGTTCAACATACCTTATTTGGCATGAAATGCCTTTTGGTGACACCAAGGTGTCGTCTATTGTGTGGCACCAAGTGCCTTCTATGGTGCAATGTACCTTCTATGGCATACGAGCCTTCTGTTCTATGTACCACAATACTTTTATTCTTTGATGACTTATTATATAATATAAATTATGTTCTGTATCATTTTCTATTCTTTTTTTATTCTTATTCTATTGTTGATTTTGATTCTATTTCTAATCTGTTTATGTTCTGATATTGTGTCTCAAATAAATTCTGAAGATATGTATTCTGTTCTGGAATTCTATATTCTAAATTCTATTTTGACATTGTATGAAAATTTGACTAGAAATTAAAATCTGAAAAGTTAAGTATAAATTCTAATTTTTCTATTCTAATTTCTACTAGTTCTATTCTAAATTTAGAGTTTCAATTAGTAAATAACTGTGTAAATCTAAAATCTAGATTATGTATCTGACTCTGGTATTCTATAAGAATTCAAAACTAGATTATGTATCTAATTCTGGTATTCTATAAGAATTCAAAAATCTAAATGGTAAGAAATAATTGACATACTAAAATAAATTGTATTATGAGTTCTAGTAACTGCATGGTAACCCTAGGAATTTATGCAAGAATAATTATCTAGAACTAATATTTGACAAGATCTAGGCACGAGCTATCTGATGTAGTATTTCTATTGTACTGAAAAAGTAGTACTCTACATATGAATATTAGACCACATGTTTAATGGATTATTCTAAGAAGGATAATTAGATAACATGGATTCAAAGAACATGGCTCACTTACCTTTCTTGAAGAAACCTAGTTTCTCTTCCTAGGTTGATGAAACCCCAATCACTACTTTGGGTGATTGAAACCCTAATTATCATGTTGACAACATATTTTGTATCAAATTGTATTTTATTCATCACCCTTAAATTGTAATGTTGACTTCTCAAAAAAATAGAGCTTTCAAAAGAAAACTAGATCCTAAAACTTTGAAATTAGGATTCTTCATTCAAAAACCTTTCCAACTGGTATTTATGCGAGATTTTCTAATAATTGGTTGATTTAATACGAGTTTCTAAAGAACCGACAAATCACAATTTAGAGAAAAGCCACGTGTGTAACCACATTTTCCAGTAGCCAAGCACCCTTGCCTAGTTGGCCCAATTAGGACTGCCCACAAGGACAGCTCACCCAACTATCTAGATGCAAGAAAATCTAGAAAGAACCTAGAAAAAAAATTAGGCAATTAGATAGCCAAGGTCTAAAATGGAACTTAAAGTCTGGTATCTTCTTCTTGTCGAGCAAACGAGAAAAGCCTCCAGGTGATTGAGATCTCAAGCAAGATCTCAAGGAAGAGGTAAAACCAATACAAACTGATTGAATGGTTGAGTTCATTGACAAAAACCAGACCTACTGATCCCTTGCTCGAGGCCAAACAACAGCTAAAGGAGCTAGTGTTACTTACTGAAAATGAACAGAAACATGGGAAGAAAAAGACCAAGCCCAATCGAGGGAAAATAAGGGGTTCTTGGTCCCTTAAAAACATTAAGGAATCACCTCTAGACTCAAGCGGGGTCAGGGCAGAACTTGTGAAGCTAAAACTAGGTAGAACACAGTCATCATTGAGCTAGGTAGTAGGTGAGCATGTGAAGATGGTTTTCATGCATTATCTCAGATGAAAAGGCTTTGGGTATTGTAGAATCTTTAGAGGCTCCCCCCAATGTCTTTTATCCATTTTTCATAAGTTAGGAATGACCAAGAATCTGTGGTGGTAGAGCTCCGACCAAGCTCTACGACCGTTTATCGGGAGGCTTCCTGGGCGGATCACGACCAACTTTGAATCTAGGGTCAAGTTCAAGGTGGTCTACATATGGTTTAGGAGATGATGATTGGATGAAGATAACATGTTAGAGGAGACATGTGGTGGTTTTATGTGGTCACAGTTGGTGTTGGGTAATGATGGTTGGGAATGAAGCGATGAAATTTGTGGTTGAGGGATGTTGAGGTGAGTAGGATGGAGCTTTTCCAATGCTTAAAGGGACAATGACGTCACTAGGGATGGTCTGTACTGAACTCACCAGAGGTGATGACAATGCAAGATTGGGCATCTTTTGTTGAGTGAACACTAGGGTTCTAGTAGGGGCTTAAGGAACGTGCTGATCTCATGAAACCAACTGTGAAAATAGTTTGGGATGTGATGAAGTGAATCATGAGATAATCCCAATCCACTAAAAGCAACAATCCTGGCTCTAAACAACCAAAGGTTGAAGAAGATAGTGCCAGATAGGATTAAGCGGGTCTTCGGGTGCTACATCAGATGGTCCACGTAAATCCCAGAAGAACATAGTTTTTGAAAAAGGATATTTATCTCATCTAAATTGTCATTATCTTTACAATTTGTTTTCCTAAGCACAAACTCCAATCAAAGACAAATTTTGAACACCTTCCTAATTTAGTGTGTACAATTTTATCGTGGGCTCCATCTTTCAATTAGGAAACTATATTGATTAATATGGTTAAAACAAGATACAACTTAAATATTGTTTAACTAATTATCTAAAAACAATCAAATCCTGAAATTTTGTGTACTTCCATATTACTATATTTTCTCTTAATTGGAAAATTATCAGTGCAAGTCAATAACTAAAAGAAAATTCAATGATCCTTTTATCTATGTTATGACCATGAGTAATATGTATTTAAAAAACTATAATAAAGTACTAAAAATGAAGATGTTACAATTCAACCCACCTTGAATAAAATTCATCCTCAAAATTTTCATGTACTTCTCACCTTAGGGTTTTACTAATCATTTTTTGGTGATATTCGACCTATGAAAAGTACATAATTATGTACTAAAATATGCACTACATAAAACAGTTCCTTTAGATTAATACTATTGGGGTTAGGTCATTCCTCTATTATTTGGTCCTTATCTACCTTTTTGTGTCTATGGAAAACACTCTTCTTTGACACTTCTCTATTTGGTTGTTCTGGTCTTGTTTTTTCTTCTTTGGACAATTGAACTTGAACTGACCCTCCTCCCAAAATAGGTAGCATATTAGTTGTCCAAGCTATCATTTCCCGCCATGGGGCTTCTGACATTTAATGTATATTCTAGGGTTCTAGTATGTATGCAATTAGGTTTAGGTTACCACCTACCTTAAACTTTTTGTGTCACCTCTCGGTGCATGTTAGCCAGTCATACATTTGAAGGTGTCATGTATTATCATATTTATCTCACCTAATATTACACATGTCCCATACCATATGCACTAGAAAGAGTGAGACAAGTATAATAAGTACATAATTATGCATATAACATCCTCTCTACAAAATTTCATAAGCTTGTGTCCCATACGACAAACATGTGAGAAAAAGAGAGGACATGCTATAAACAAATATAGAGTTAACATAAAAAGTTCAAAGTAGTCAGATACTAACCCTAATTCATATCTTAAGTTTTATTGCCTTACCAAACCTCTATCGTTTGTTCTATTATTTTTCACTCACTCCTTCTATAGTCGATGCTACTAAACATCTTTCTAAATATATAAACTAGTTTTATTTGGCTTCTAATGGCCAGTCTCAACTAAGATTATGAGAATTTGTCTGAATTCCATCTACATTATTGCTCTGATACCACATTGTAACACCCCAATTTTCATATCATACGAGCAGAGCTAACTTTTTTTTTGACTGGGAGTGTCACAAACATGATATACATAACAATAACAATATATAAAAAACCATTACATATTGTGTATGAATAGGATTCTCATTATTTTTTTAACAAAAGAATTCTATTATATCATCATATACAAAAGAAACTTAATACCATGCACAACTTTATAAAAATCTCATCTCAAATCAGGGACCGTGTAGATGGCACCCTACCAATCAACGCTCCTATATTTGCACTTACAAACTGTGATTTAGATGTTTTCCTGTAGCTTAAAACCGGTAAACATCTTGTCCCTATCCATACACAAGGTAAACCTAGGTCAGAGTAAGTGGCATTGAATTCTAATAACATAAAGGAAATGACTGCATTATAAAAACTTGAAATCTACAACTCATTATACATCTTTTATTTACATATTTTATCGTTATGTGGTCACTATTATACAATAAGTCTTCTTATGTGGCACTCTATGCCTTCTATGGTGCAATGCACCTTCTGTGGTATGAAATGCCTTCTGGTGACACCAAGGTGTCTTCTGTTCAGTGGCATCAAGTGCCTTCTATGGTGAAACACACCTTCTGTGGCATAAATGTCTTCTATTTTATGTACCACAATACTTTTTTTATGTATGGACTTATTGTATAATATAAATTATGTTTTGGTATCATTTTCTATTCTTGTTCTATATCTAATTCAAATTCTATTTCTGATCAATTTCTGTTCTGATTCTATATCTCAGAAAAATTCTGAAGATATGTATTCTATTTTGGCATTCTATATTCTAAATTTGTTTTGACATTGTATAAAAATTTGAGTTCTAGACTAATAAATAAAATTTGAAAAGTTAGTTATAAATTCTAATATTTTTATTCTAATTTCTACTAAATCTATTTTGAATTTTGAGTTTCAATTAGTATATAATTATGTCTAAATTCTAGATTTTGTATCTGATTGGTATCTATAAGAATTCTAAATTCTAAATGGTAACAAGGAATTAACATACTAAAATTGATTATGTTATGAGTTCTAGTAACTACATACTAACCCTAAGCATTTATGTAAGAATAATAATTTGGAATTGATACTCTACAAGATTTAGGCATGAGCTATATATGGTGGTATTTCTATTGTATTGAAAAGTAGTACTCTACATATGAACATTATACCATGACTCCAGTGGATTATTCTGAGAAGAATAATTAGATAACATGGATTCAAAAAATACAACCCACTTGCCTTTCTTGAAGAAACCTAGTTTCTCTTCTTAGGTTGATGAAACCCCAATCACTATTTTGGGTTGTTGAAACCCTAATTATTCTATTGACAACATATTCCGTATCAAATTGTATTTTATTTAGCACCCTTAAAAACTACTGTTGACTTGCAAGGAAATTAGAGTTTTCCAAAAGAAAATGAGATTCTAAAACTTTGAAATTAGGATTCTTCATTCGAAAAACTTTTCAAAGAGTATTTATGTGAGATTTTATGATAATTGGTTGATTTAAAATGAGTTTCTAAAGAACTGATGACACAATTTAGAGAAAATCCACGTGTGTAAACACATTATCTAGTAGGAGAGGGCCCTTGCCTAGTTGTCCCAATCAGGATTTCCCACAAGGCCAGCTTGCCCAACCATCGAGATGCATGAAAATCTAGAAAGAATGTAGCAACAAAAATTAGGCAATTAGATTGCCAAGGGATAAGATAGAACTTAAAGACTGGTATCTCCTCCTTCTCGTGCAAATGAGTGATGCATCCAGGTGATTGAGATCTCGGGAAAGATCTCAATGTAGATGCAACACTAATATAAACTGATTCAATGAGTGAGTTTGTTGACAAAAACTAGACCTATTGATCCCTTTCTCGAGGCCAAACAACAGCCAAAGGAGCTAGAGTTACCTACTAAAAATAAATACAGACATGGGAAGAAAAAGATCATGTCCATTTGAGGGAAAATAAGGGGTTCTTGGGCCCTTTAAAACATTAAGGAATCATCTCCAGACTCATGCGGAGTTAGGGCAAAACTTGTGAAGAGAAAACTAGGTAGAACACAGTAATCGTTGAGCTAGGTAGCATGTGAGCATGTGAAGATGATCCTCGATCATTAGCTCAAATGACAAGGCTTTGGGTATCATATAATCTTTAGAGGTTATTCCTAAGGTATTCTATTCATTTTCCATAAGCCAGACATGACTAGGTGTCTGCGGTGAAAGGTCGATTATCCGGAGGCATCCTAGGTGGATCATGACTAACTCTAAGGCTGGGGTCAAGTTTGAGGTGGTATGTAGATGGTTTAGGCATTGGCGATTGGATGGAGATGGCACATTGGAGGAGAATGGAGGTGATTTTATGTGATCATAGTTGGTGTTGGGTAACGATGGCCGGGAATGAAGTGATGAAATTGGAGGTTGAGGGATGTTGATGTGAGTAGGAAGGCGATTTTACAATGCTTAAAGGGACAATGGCGTCGCTAAAGATGATCTGCACCAAACTCACTAGAGACCATGATGATGCAATATTGGGTGTTTCTTGTTGGGTGAATACTAGGGTTCTCATAGGGGCTTATATGGAACGTGTTGATCTCACAAAACAAACTTTAAAAAACGTTTGGCAAGGGATGAAGTGAATCACGAGTAATCCCAATCCACTAAAATCAAGAGTCCTGGTTCTAAACAATCAGAAGTTCAAGAAGATAGCAACATATATGATTAAGTAGGTCTTCAGGTGCTACACCAGACGGTCCATGCGAATCCCATAAGAACATAAATTTTTAAAAAGGACATTTATCTCATCTAAATTGTCATTATCATTTCAATTTGTTATCCTAAGCAAACAAACTCCAATCAAACACAAAATTTAAAAGTCTTCTTAGTTCAATGTGTTGAATTTTCTTGTGGGATCCATCTTTTAATTAGGTAACTTTATTAATTAATATGGTAAAACAAGATAAAACTTAAATATCTTTTAACTAATTTAAAAACAAAAAAAAATCATGAAACTTTATGTACTTCCATATTGCTACATTTTCTCTTAATAGGAAAATTATCAGTGCAAGTTAATAACTAAAAGAAAATCAAATTATCCTTTTATCTATGTTATGACCATGAGAAATATGTATTTAAGAAATTATAATAAAGTACTAAAAAAGAGGATGTTACATTTATCATAAACCATAAACTCTTAAAGAGTAAGATCTAATTTTTTAACCCAAACCCCTATAGTATGTTAGCCTTGAAACCCTCTAAGATTTATATATTAGAAGTAAACCTTGGATAATCCCTGATTTGAGACCATTCTTGAGTACTTTCTGTCACATAGGATGTAATTTTATAATGTGTGTTCAATTTCAATAAATTTTGACAACATTTTCCCTTTTGTTCTCAGGGTACATATGTAGGTGGGTATTTTCCCATCTACATCGGTGTACTTGGAGAACTATGGGGAAATACTGCTAAAATTTAATGAAATCATACACACATTATGTAACATCCCTGACCTGGGTTATGTGTTAACCCTAGATGTTTTGCCTAATAAGGTTGCGTACATGCTTAATCTTATCTTGGGAAAAGTAATTAGGGCTCATGAGAAACTTATGTTTCAATTTTGGTCCTGTTTGAGCAATGTTGAAGCAATGTTTGCTTATTTTGGACTAAAGTGCAAATTACCCAAGTTGAGGGGTTAACTTGCAAATTGCACATGATAAAATGTTCTTATGATGTTGAGACATCATAAGAATGAATATGATGCAGTGGCATGCTTTTTATAAGCTTGGGCACCAAGATTAAGCTTGTAAAGCAATCCTTGTGCATTAAAACCTAGTTTTGGTGTAATGTGCAATATACCCAAAACTTGGGGTTCAACATGCCAATTACCACTTCAATAAGGTCCCTAATGTTTCTTGGCATCATTTAGATAAAAGAAAATGAGAGGGTAGCCTAATTTGAATTAAGTTGGAGGAGAGAGAATCTTGATATTAAAATAATCAAGATTTAATCCTAATTGAAACCCTAATTCAATTTAGGGCAAAAATGAATGTATTAATTAAAGGGCCTTCAATCAAAATTAAAATGGTTGGAGTCAGATGTGTGTGGATGAGCTTAAAGCCTTGCAAAGGCACGAGCATATCCTAAGGAGGTGAAATCCCACTCACCATTATTATAAGGAAAAGAATTTCCACTCACATATGGATATTCTTATTATAAGGGTTAAGGTTCTTAATTTCTTTTCCCTTAATTCATGGATAATGGAAGGGATATCGGTGGGGATAGAGATGCCCTTGAATGCAAGAAACCAAGGGGGAAGTGGTGGCAACAATTTTGGAATTAAAAGACTTTTATAAAGAATTTTCTCTCTCATCAATTTTCTTATAAATGTACCTTTTCCAAGCCAAAACAAAGGCTTTTTCGGATTTCTTTCTTTCCCCTTGCTTGGAAAACGACCAAGGAGCTTGGGAGGAGCACGAGGATGACCCCCAACCTGTTGGTAAGGTTCTTGACCTCCTTTCACCTTGAATCCATGGTGAAAATCGAAAATCAATGTATGAATTCTTCATAACTTGATCCCCTCTTCAATTCTAACCAATTCTTTTCACTCAAAGCTTGAGGATGACCCTTGGAATAGTGAAAGGAGTTGCATACACCATTGTTTCCGTGAGCTTGGAGCTTTGGAGCTCAATTGGAGGCGGGTTTTATAACTTGAAACCCTAACTTTGTTATTGCATTCAATTCCTCATCAAATAATGATTATTTCTCTATTTACAATTAATGATTTGGTTGATTGATGCAATTTCCATGGAAATAATAGCAGGTTTCATGGGTCTAGAGCTTGATGATGATGACATCATCATAAGCACACACCTCCCCAAATATCTAGACCAAACAGTTTCAATCAAATGTCCAAACGATTTGTGTTTTGGGAGCAAACAGTTTCAAACTGTTTGGAATGAACCGGTTTCACTAAACCGCATAGAAGAAAATGGTTTAAGACCGTTTGGTGATGTTGACTGACCGGCCTAAATTGTGCGTCCTAAATTTGGAGGCGGATTTGAGGTAGTCGAGCTTTTACATTTATAAACTTGAATCCTTCAAGGCCCCCGCAACTTTGTTTACGGGGTCGAAGTAGATATACGGGGTCGAACACAGGGACAAGGGGGGTAGTGTTGAGAACCCAGAACCGACACACTACACTCTGGCAGGTAAAAAGAGATTATAAATTCCCCAGAAGGGAAGCGTAATGATGTCACAAACAAAACACGAAAACTATCTCCAAGTGGAGTTACTAGAAAGATTTAAGGTTTTAAGCATTTAGCAGTTTTTAGGGGTTTTCATGCAACAGAAACCGAAAGATAACACTAGAGCTAGAGCAAGGTACGAAGGATAAAACTACTGCAAAACAAGCGGCACCAGTAACACCCTGCACCCCTCCTCTCAGAGAAGGCACCTCTAACCAAGCCTCGGCACCCCTCTCGAGGTTGCTAGGCTCAAAGTTAGAATGGATTGTTACTGAAACAACTCCGTTCCAGGCACTCTCGTACTCCAGAATCAGACCAAACACTAGAGCCACAACACAACTCTCGAAGTTGTTGCGATGGGAAAACATGATTCGGTAGCTAAGCGAAACGCGATCCAAAACATGCAAGCTAGAGTTCGGATATCAAACATAGCAGTCATCCAACATATTGCACCAAGTATAGAGCAGCAAGTAATTAAGCCTTTCCATTTCTATAAGCATTAAAGGTCTTAATTACAATGCATAAGTAAAGGATTTAAATAACATAATTAAAGATAGGTATTGCCTTCTTGATGTAGAAGGACGACAGACTACAGTAACCATCCCGCCCGATATCGGACAGGGGCCTAGCCCGATATAGCCGTGTCGGGCGGCACGCTCTCTCAAGTGACACACCGCGACGGGCGAGTGCATCGGTCAAGGACCTGGCCGATACGCTCAAGTCGGACGGTACACCCTCTCGGGCGACACGCATGACGGGCGGAGCGTATTGGGTTTGTTATCGTGTCGGGCATGGCGTTGCGTATCCTATTTCCGGGCACTGGTGTCGGGCACTCGTGTCGCGTATCTACATCGGCCGATATCGGCTCCCAGTGTCGCTCGGTACAGTCCTAGGTGAACCAGTCCCCTCCCTCTCGGGATGAGGAAGAGCTCACCTAGTGTCGCCCGATACGAACACTGGAGCACGATACGCCTGCTCTCGTAGCCTCCTCCGAAGATCACTCGACTGTCCGAAACCTGAAGTGGACAAGCTTGTCCGAACTATCTAAGCTGTCTTTTCAGCTCCTTGTAGCTGCTATTTATAGGCAGTTGGTCGTGATAAGATATGGTGCTCGAAGTGCCACACGTCCTCCTTACCGCTGTTCAGTTGGCGGTCGGTTGACGCGGGTATCGCCCGATACAAGGAGGTCGGCTGTCGGGCATCGTGGCGAGAGGCGCCTGCCGGTGGGTGGCCGATATCGCGCGACACATGGAGTAGTTGCGGCATGCTCGTCTCCCTGTCGGGTAAAGAGGTGGGTCGTCCATCGGCCCCCCCTGACGCCCGATTCGCACGCTGCCCGGCAGGGCTGCACGATACGACGAAGCGCGACGTAAGGATGTCGCGCTAGAGGGTGCCGATGGACGACCCACCTCTTTACCCGACAGGGAGCCGAGCACGCCGCAACTACTCCATGTGCCGCATGATATCAGCCACCCACCGACAGGCGCCTCTCGCCACGACGCCCGACAGCCGACCTCCTTATACCGGGCGATACCCGTGTTAGCCGACCGCCAACTGAACGGCGGTAAGGGGGATGCGTGGCGCTTCGAGCACCATATCTTCTCAGGACCAACTACCTATAAATAGCATCTAGAGGGAGCCGAAAAGACAGCTTAGACAGTTCGGACAAGCTTGGCCACTTCAGGTTTCGGACAGTCGAGTAATCTTCGGAGGAGGCTGCAAGAGCTGGCGTATCGTGCTCCAGTGTTCGTACCGGGCGACACTAGGTGAGCTCTTCCTCATCCCGAGAGGGAGGGGACTAGTTCACCTAGGACTGTACCGGGCGACACTGGGAGCCGATATCGGCCGATGTAGATACGCGACACGAGTGCCCGACACCAGTGCCCGGCAATAGGATACGCAGCTCCATGCCCGACACGATAACGAACCCGATACGCTCCGCCCGTCATGCGTGTCGCCCGAGAGGGTGTACCGCCCGACTTGAGCGTATCGGCCAGGTCCTTGACCGATGCACTCGCCTGTCGCGGTGTGCCGCTTGAGAGAGCGTGCCGCCCGACACGGCTGTATCGGGCTAGGCCCCTGTCCGATATCGGGCGGGATGGTTACTATAGCCTGTCGTCCTTCTACATCAAGAAGGAGACACCTATCTTTAATTCTATTATTTAATTCCTTTACTTATGCATTGTAATTAAGACCTTTAATGCTTATAGAAATGGAAAGGCTTAATTACTTGCTGCTCTATGCTTGGTGCAATATGTTGGATGACTGCTATGTTTGATTTCCAAACTCTAGCTTGCATGTTTTGGATCGCATTTTGCTTAGCTACCGAATCGTGTTTTCCTGTCGCAACAACTTCAAAAGTTGTGTTGTGGCTCTAGTGTTTGGTCCGATTCTGGAGTACGAGAGTGCCTGGAACGGAGTTGTTTCAGTAACAATCCATTCTAACTTTGAGCCCAGCAACCTCGAGAGGGGTGCCGAGGCTTGGTTAGAGGTGCCCGCTCTGAGAGGAGGGGTGCATGGTGTTACTGGTGCCGCTTGTTTTGCAGTAGTTTTATCCTTCGTACCTTGCTCTAGCTCTAGTGTTATCTTTCGGTTTCTGTTGCATGAAAACCCCTAAAAACTGCTAAATGCTTAAAACCTTAAATCTTTCTAGTAACTCCACTTGGAGATAGTTTTCTTATTTTGTTTGTGACATCTTTACGCTTCCCTTCTGGGGAATTTATAATCTCTTTTTACCTGCCAGAGTGTAGCGTGTCGGTTCTAGGTTCTCAACACTACCCCCTTGTCCCTGTGTTCGACCCCGTATATCTACTTCGACCCCGTAAACAAAGTTGTGGGGGCCTAGAAGGATTCGAGTTTATAAATGTAAAAGCTCGACTACCTGAAATCCGCCTCCAAATTTAGGACGCGCGATTTAGGCCGGTCAACTTTTTGGCGCCGTTGCTGGGGACAAGGCAAAAACGGTACTGTAGACGAATCCGAATCCACTAACTACGCTCTGGTGCCTCAAGCTTGGAAACAAGCTTGACAGCACCCCTTTTCTTTTTCTTTCTCCTTATTATTATTCTTAGCCTAAGCTAAATAATTCAATTTTCTGACTTGATTTTCCATGTCTTTCTCTCAGGAACCCTGAAAGAAAGAACCCTGTACCACCGAGATCTGACACCATTCAACCGATCGACCGAGCACAATCATCGACATCATGCCTCCCCGTGTCAACCCGCAACAAGTTGAAGGTCAACAACAGGGAAGGCCTAGGGATGAATCACCTCCGCCGAGTGGCAACGATCGCTACGATGGAAATGATCAGCAGGAAGATCAGGAATTGGAGCACTCCGAGGAAGGCCACCCCCATGTCAGGCGTCGTCACCGTCATCGACACAGGCGACACCAGAACCAAGAACAACAGGGAGGCAGCAACATCGACGATTCAGGCGAAGAAGAAAAGACTTTAAGGGAGCTAGCCTCCACTAAGGCAAACAATTCCAGATGCACTGTCGTCGTTCCGCGATTCAACACTGCAAACTTCGAACTCAAGCCGTTTGTTATCTCTATGATTCAGAACAAAAGCTTTAGAGGGAGTTATAAAAATGACAATCCCTATCACCACTTGGATGCTTTTAAGAACATCTGTGATACTATCAAGATGCGGGGGGTTCCCCAGGAGGTGATCTATTGCAAAGGCTTCATCTTCTCCTTAGTAGATAAGGCCCTATCCTGGTATCTTGGGTTACCCTACCAGTCTTTGAACGGATGGGGGGCATTGGCAGACTCATTCGTAAATAAGTTCTACCCAACTGAGAAGACAATGAGAAACAGACAAATGATAACTTCATTCATGCAAAAGCCTAATGAGAATCTCCATGAAGCCTGGGAGCGGTATCAAGAATATCAGAGGGACTGCCCTCACCACAACTACAAGAAAGGGTTCTTGATCACTACCTTCTATAACAGCCTAACTCCCAAAGAAAGGGTTTCATTGAACGCAGTAGCAGGAAGTGACTTCCTGGGGAAGAAGCCGAGCAGGTCCGAGAAGATCATCAAGAACATGGCCGAGCTGCAAGCCGGCACTGACTATGACAGATCTGACCGGGGCCAAGCTAAGAAGGTTAGTGAGGGACCTTCTTTTGAATCCAAGGCGCTGGAGACAATCACTTCTCAGATCCAAAGGATAGCTATGGATGTAAAGCAGCTGAAGGAATCTGGCGGAAAGGGTAAGAAATAGGTCGAAAAGGTAATGAAATGTGTAACATGTGGAGAAGGCGGACACAGGGTAGACAATTGCATCTACACCCAACCTGACGCACCAAGCGATACCGAATCTGATGACGAGGAAACTGAGAAGGTGGCTTTTGTGAATTTCAAAAGGTCGGACCATCTTGGTTTCAACTATGGCAACAAGGATGTAGCTGAAAATTCGCATCAGTTGCAAGGCACCTCCAAGCAACCTCAGGCTTTTGAGCAAAGGGGAGGACCAATTCAATACCCCAAAAACACTCATTTCCCATCAAACAAAGGGAACTTCCAAGCACAAGGGAAGTATCAAGGGCCTAACTGAGAACAAAGCAAGGGCACGGGCCAGGAATACGTGATTGGCCAGTTATTTGATTTTTTGAAGAAGTAAGATATGATCAACAATCAACTGGCGCAGAGTGCGTTATCAAATTCCGGTGTCTTGAACTCGTTGCAGGTACAACTGGCGGACATGCAAACGCACCAACGCCAGATCGACCAGCAGCTAGCTCAATTGACTGAAATTGTGAAGAACCCATCGGGAAGGATTCCATCCAATACCGAACCAGCGAAAAGAACAGGACAATGACCGCAGAAGCAGGGATGAAGATGCAAGAAAAAGAAACTTTGAGCGTCCAACTGAAGACGAGAAACGAAGCGCTACTCGGGAGGCAACCCGAGTTGTCTTTTTGATTCCTAGAATAGGACGTTTTTACTTTCTTGCAAGAAAAACATTACAAACATTTTGTGATGTAATAAGGCCCGAGTCAGTTCATGCACCATGTGCGCTGACTCTGTTTTGTGGATCACCAAAGTATTATGTAGGACGGGATGGGTAATGCTAGCTGAGGCCGAGACCTTAGTTTTGGGCCAGTGATGTTTTACTCAACCGCTTTTGTTACCCCTTTTCACTTTCAAGTTTCCCTTTTTCTTTCTTCTAGCCTCTGCTCTGAGGGTCGTAACGGAAAGCAACTCTTCCGGTAGGATATGCGCAACATCATGCAAATAGTGTTTTCGGGCATCGCTAAAGACATGACAAAAGACGCCCCTAGACGGCATGAGCCTGTGACGATCGTGCCAAAGGACTGATCACCCTTAGGCCGACGGATGGACTGCCGTCTCGGGAATGAATTGCCCTATCGGCCGATGCATGCCCGGGATTGCTTGTTGTGTTTTCACCGCCGAGTTTGAGTTTGCTATATATATGAGAACAAGTTTTACCGTGTCGGGCTACCTGAATTACTGTGTTCGTACTCCCGTATCGTGCAAAGGACTTTGTGCTTTTTGCTCCCATGTCGCGCGACACCCCCTTGCCTTCGTAACGTGCGGAAGTCCCAAACTCTGTGAGGTACAACCCGATAGACCTATCGCCCGCTAGATATCGCCCGGTAGATCTATCACGCGGCAGTCTATGCTGCCCGACGCGTTCTCTGTTAACACTTATACATTATTGGCCTTGTTAACTGAGCAGTTTCGTATCGCCCGACATGCATATCGCGCAACATATCTTTTAGTAACTATTGCCCGATATGCCATGTCAGGCGATAGTCGTGTCGTCCATTTTTGTATCGTCCTGAAGGTTTTGTGCCGGGTGACACGCTATTTCCTTTTTATATACGAGCTGTATCGGGCATCTTTTATCGCCCGACATGGCCGCGCGTTTGTCGCCTATCACCTCATGGCACAACTCTCATGCTTTTATTCACTCTCATAAGGTTTCTCTCTCTTTTTAGGATTTTTGTCGGGTAAGGGAAAACACGGCAAGCAATCCCGGGCATGCATCGGTCGATAGGGCAATTCATTCCCGAGACGGGCAGTCCATCCGTCGGCCTAAGGGTGATCAATCCTTTGGCATGATCGTCACAGGATCATGCCGTCTAGGAGTGTCTTTTGTCATGGCTTTAGTGATGCCCGAAAACACTATTTGCATGATGTTGCGCCTAAAGCCACAGAAACATACTTGGACTTCTTTGCGGGCCGGAATGGCCTTATTGGTGCTAAATGGGCCAAAATGGGAGAAAACTCTGCAAAAGATAAAAATATTGGACTGAGAGCATTGCTTGGCTAATTATTGCAAAAAATGCATATAAAAGAGAGGAAGATGTCAGAAAAGGGCAGTTTTGATAACAAAAAAATAGTCTAAAACATCACAAAAATTGGTGTTATCATTGACCAGGGTTGACCATTTGGGGACTTGTTCATAATGATCTAGGTTAATGACCCATCAATTATTATTGATTAACTCCAATTGGTTCAAGATTTGAAGGTCCATCAATCACCTAAACCCTAATCGGGTTAAATGCTGATTTCATAAGTGATTGAGTTTAAAACTTGGGTTGATTGACCCAAACGGTTTCAAAACCGTTTGGGAATCACCCAAACGGTCTCAAGACCATTTTTAGGTCAACCAAGATCATTTGGAGGTCGAGGATTGAGTATGGTTAGGTATTTGAAGATTCAAACATATGGTATAAACCCTAATAGGCTAAGTGGTGAATTTCCAATTGATTGAGATGATGTTTTGGGTTGATTGACCCAAATGGTTTCAAAATCATTTGGAGATCACCCAAACGGTCTCAAGACCATTTGGGAGTCACCCAAGACCATTTGGAGGTCTAGGGTTAAGTATGGATAAGTGTTTGAAGGTCCAAATGTACCGAATTAAATTGCAACTAAGTGCTGATTTGATAATCAATCCAATGGTCCAAAACCCTAATTGGATGTCATAGATTTTGATGATGGAATGGGAAAACGGTCTCAAGACCGTTTTGTGGTCATCCAACACCGTTTGAGGTCAGGTCATATCATGTGATGATGATAGTTCATTAATTTCAATTGATTTGGTTCCACAATGTCAACTAATGATGGATCCTCGATTTCAAAATCTAAGTGATGGTTTCTTGATTATCAAACATAGTTCAATTGGGGCCAAAACCCTAAATTTAAGGTCTAATTGAATGGTGATTCAGTGGTCCAATTGATTAATGCTTTAGTGGTTCAATTTATAATTGGTTCATGGATTGAAACATTGAGTCGATTGAGTGTTGAAGTGCCTTTTGGGTCCATGCGGTTTTGAGAAGGTTTGGACCAAATGGTCTCAAGACCGTTTGGGTCCAAATGGTCTCAATACTGTTTGGGACAAAACGGTCTCAAGACCGTTTGGGACCAAACGATCTCAAACCGTTTGGAGACCCAAAGTGCAAACGGTTTTCAATACCTACCTTGTCCAATTGGTTTCAAGTCTAACTTGTTCAAATGGTTTTCAACCAATTGATGTATGAGAACCAAGATCATTGAAGGTCTAAGTAATTAGCTTTGGGAAGATCAACATGGTTAATCCATTTGAATATCTCATGTAATTGAAGGTCCAATATGGTGAACCTATTTAGATAATGCATTTGAAGATTTCAATGGTTATTGATCACTTTGTGGAATTGAAAGTTTAATTGGTCAATTCTTTTGAATTCCTTATATAATTGATGGTTTAATTGATTAGACCATTTGGATATCTAATATGATCAAAGGTCAATTAGCTATGTGATTATTAATGATGTAGACCCATGATGATTATAAAGGTTAACCCTAGCTTTGTGTACTCAAGTAAAGAGTTGACCTTGATTAATCTTGGAGTAGTTAACATCCTAGAGAGGATGAGAGGGAGAGTGAATGGGAGAGTTGATTGCTTACTTACTAACCCCTATTTCTCTCATAGTGAATAAATATGTAATCAGGGTTTGATCCATATTATGAGATCATAAAATCTTCATTGAAAAGATTGATGTACCTTGATCCTAAATTAGAGCAAGGTTATGTGAAACCCTAATTTAAGGGCAAAGCTTAGTGAAATCATAATCTAGGGTGATGATGTAACCCTAAATTAGTGTCACAATGCAAGAAACCCTAATTTAATGGGAATTGTATATCCTAACCCTAATTTGGTAGGAGGAAAGAGAAACCCCACTTGGATGTGAATAGTAAACCCTAATCCCTAAAATGGGATAAAGGTATATGAAACCCTAATATAGGGAAGTGACATTAATACTAATTTGAAGCCTTAACACTGGGTGATGTGTTGTGAAGTCTAAATTTCACATAATACTAGGTGAAACCCTAATATAGAAGGATTTTATATGAAACTCTAATGAAGAGTGATTCTAGGTGAAATCTATATATGTTTGTGAGATGCTAAGTGAACCTCAAATTATAATTATGGAATCCTATTCCTATTGATAGAATAGTGAATAATGTATTGACAAATGAAATACCTAAAGGGGTTGATTATGGATATCCTTATATGAATAGTCCCTAACTCAAGGGTGAGTCCATATCTTTGGCAATGGTTGTGTATTCTAAAATAGATGAATCATGACCAATACATTGCATAATGAATGTGATGATCTAGTGCATAGGTATTAGGATGAGTGATACCCTAATACAAGCTAAGTGAATAAACTCAAGCAAGATGAGGGTGTTGAGGGAAGTGATACATCAAGGCATGATAGATATCACATCCAACACCCCAATTCTGATATACCATGATGTTTATAAGTTCATTATAATTGGAATAGATGACACATGAAAGGTGTCATGACAATTGTTACATTGAAATGTAATGCACTTTGTTAAGTGTAGGCTAACATGCCTTATGAAAAGGTTAATCCAAATCAATAGACTATGATACAATCATATTCTGATAAAGATGAGAGAGAAACTCATACTTGGTGTTGATAATACATTCAAAGATGAATGATGAGGATATATAAGTATGTTTGAATACTTATGATATCTATTTTTGGTTTTTAGCTTTAAGAAGTAATGGAATAGGGCTGATCATTAATAATATGATCTTAAGAACCCAAGTGGTTATTTATGGAACACCCTAATGAAGGGTGCTGATATAAAAGAGAAACCATGAACCCTAAAGAGGGATGATACTACTTAGTGTTGTATGATACTGATATGAATGCATTATAATTTATACCATGAATAATAATCATGCATGGATGATGAGATGAGAAGCATAGCCAGGTATGGGCTACAATGCTTGTTTATTGAGAATGTTTTATAGGCTTTATAAGCCTTCATATGCTTTGTGTAGTAAGAATCAATGAGCTTTGTGTACTATGTAAAATACATTGTATAGCAAGAATTATGATGTCTTTGGTCAGATGATCTGAAGGTAAAAAGTTACCTAACAAGTGGTAAAAAGTATCCTATGGTGAGTTATGGGTTCAAATACCCATATTCTATAATCATGATGATGAACTTGTGAAGAAGAGGAAATGTACTTTATGAGTTGAGGGATTAAGATCCCAATACTTTGTGAAAAGAGTATGGCTACAGGCCATGACTCCCCAATGACAATGCCATGCATTAGATATATGATCTAAGCCTGAAGAGAGTTTATGTTGTGGTAATGATTCTATAGTGAATAAATGGTATACATGTTCTTCATATTCCTTAAAGGATAAGTGACATGTTATTCTATCAAATTATAGCTGTATTGCTTTTGATAAGAATGATGTTCTAATCTGTTAGACATTGAATTAACTACTACCAAACAAATATAATTCCTTTATGTATATTTATCTTCTTAAGATGCAATAATAATGTTTCTGGAGGAGAGTTATATCTTTCGCTGGGGCAATTTACAATTGTCTCACCCCTGTGAGAACTACATTTTTAGGTGGACGCAGACGAGGAGATATGAATCCTTTAGTAGGAGAAGGACAACAACAACAGCAGTAGGGACAACAATGAAGTCTCAGGTGGAGACACTGGCTGTTATGCCTTGTATAGATGTAGTTAGAGTCCTATGTGTCGTCTCTGTACTCTCAGGTCCTCAGAGTAGTAGTTAGTGTTTTCGAGATTTTGGCTCAGTGCCTCGAGATTTTATGTTACCTGTGTTTTGCTTGACATGATAATTAATGCCTGTAACTCACAGAAAGAGATGATACAGAATATGTACCTTTGAACAGAATGTAAATATGTTACTTTTGTTCTATGTGAGAAAGTTTTCATTTGATGGACCTCTTGGCAAAAGGGTTTTTATTTTTAGTGATTTTTGGTAATCTGCTGCTTAGTGAACACTTCTGCATTAGTTAATCTTGTTTTCGTGAGACAGACGTTACAATTAAGTGGTATCAGAGCTCTAGGTTCGCTGAGTCTACAGAGACATAGGACTAAGGTTGTAGAGTCTGTTCTAAGTCTCTTCCAGTTTATCTGATAGTATCTTCTTGTCAAATAGGAAAAGAAGAACTTGAAAATGACTGGAAAACATGAGGAACACATTGCTAAGGGCAATGTTGTTGCACCCTGAGAGGGTGCATGGGACCAGGCAAGAGGAGAACAAGTTCCTGAGAATTCCCATCTTGACCTAATCAGGATAAAGAATCCTATGTTATGCTCTTGAAGGGCAGGATTGGATAATAGTAATGCATATAGAAGACTGGATACTAGTATTACAATAAGTTACCAGTCTTTAATGCATAAACTTTGGGCTTTGAAAGGATTCCTGAGTAACATGGTCATGTTAGAACAGTGGAAATATGGGAAAGATTTATAAATGGCAAGAAAGTAGACTCTGCCATAAGTCAGGACAAACAGTACATCTGTGATGATAGTTCCCAAGGAGGGGCCATAAGCTATGAATTAAGATAAGGTCTCTACAATTCTAGAGACATTTTCCTGGATATTATGAAAAGCCAAAGTTTTTGGTGTCACCAGTGCAATAAATGCCTAGTGCATCAGGGCAGTAGCTACTAAGTAAAGGCAAAAGAAGCAACATGAGATAACTGGACACTATGTGTTGAAATCAATCTAATGTGGTAGGTGACTTTGAAGGGTAATACTTAAATAAAATATATTCATCTTGATACTTCATTTCATGATTCTATGTGTTAAAGATATGAAAGTAGTTGTTTTTGAACTTCCTTTGACTAGTCCTTTAAGGAAACAAGGAAGATGAGAAATTACATTTTACTCAGTGCTCTTTAAAATGTTGTATGATTTCTCTTATCTTTGTGATATAAGATGAAATATATAAGTGATGCTTGGAGAAAATCTAGAAATGGAAAATTTTGTGTGTATAATGATATGAAAAGTGAGGATTATGATAGTAAATAAAGTGAATACTACCTAATCTCAATACTTGTATACCCTGGCCAGGTATATGATTATTGTAGATTAAGCAAGTATGAAACTCTTAGATTGTTATCTTTTTTATTACTCTGATCAAGTAGTCATTCTGAAACAATCTAGAGAGTATAATGAAATTAAATAAGAAGGGCTAAGTGAAATTTTTCCAAATAAACTACTTAGTGAACATACTCAGTGAACCTTCTCAGTGAATTTCTCCAAAACAAACTACTTAGTGAACATACTTAGTGAACATTCTCAGTGAACTTCCTTAGTGAATACTTTCAAAACAAAAATACTTAGTGAACATTCTCAGTGAACTTCCTTAGTGAATACTTTCAAAACAAAATACTTAGTGAACATTCTCAGTGAACTTCCTTAGTGAATACTTTCAAAACAAAATACTTAGTGAAAATTCTCAGTGAACTCCCTTAGTGAATACTTTCAAAACAACATACTTAGTGAATATTCTCAGTGAACTTCCTCAGTGAATACTTACAAAATGACAATACTTAGTGAACATTCTCAGTGAACTTCCTTAGTGAATACTTTCAAAACAAATTACTTAGTGAATATTCTCAGTGAATTTGCTCAGTGAATATTTTTTTTCAAAACAAATTACTTAGTGAACATACTTAGTGAATATTCCCAGTGAACTTGCTTAGTGAATATTTTCAAAACAACATTCTTAGTGAACATACTCAGTGAATTTACTCAGTGAATATCTTCAAAACAAAATACTCAGTGAACATACTCAGTGAACTTGCTTAGTGAATATTTTCAAAACAACATTCTTAGTGAACATACTCAGTGAATTTGCTCAGTGAATATCTTCAAAACAAAATACTCAGTGAACTTTCTTAGTGAATATTTTTAAAACAAAATACTCAGTGAACATACTCAGTGAACTTGCTTAGTGACTATTTTCAAAACAAAATTCTTAGTGAGCATACTCAGTGAATTTGCTCAGTGAATATCTTCAAAACAAAATACTCAGTGAACTTGCTTAGTGAATATTTTCAAAACAACATTCTTAGTGAACATACTCAGTGAATTTGCTTAGTGAATATCTTCAAAACAAAATACTCAGTGAACGTACTCAGTGAATTTGCTCAGTGAATATTTTCAAAACAATATTCTCAGTGAACATACTCAATGAACTTGCTCAGTGAATATTTTCCAAAACAAATTACTCAGTGAACATACTTAGTGAACTTACTTAGTGAATTCTTCCAAGACAAACTGCTCAGTGAACCTTCTCAGTGAATATTTCTAAATTAATTTCTTAGTGAGCTTTCTCAGTGAACTTTTCCAAACAAATAAAGGATTGCTGAGTGAATTATCTGTGTTAGATATATATGTTTCTCTTTTGGTAAATATTCTGGGGTGATGATAGAAGTATGTTCTTTTATGCTTCTTCTTTTCAATAGTATGGACATCACATGTTAGGGGTTTATGCTCTGCATAAACATAAATAGTGATAAGGTGGAATTAATGAAAGGAACTTTGAGTGAATTACAGATCCATGGTATCTCCCTAACATTAAGATGATATGTGGAGACTTGAGGGCATGATTAATGAGCAATTTGTCCCTCCTTTTTCCTAGGATTTCGGGGACGAAATCCTTGTTAGGGGTTTATAATTTGTAACATCCCTGACCTGGGTTATGTGTTAACCCTAGATTTTTGGCCTAATAAGGTTGAGTAGATGCTTAATATTATCTTGGGAAAAGTAATTAGGGCTCATGAGAAACTTATGTTTCAATTTTGGTCCTGTTTGAGCAATGTTGAAGAAATGTTTGCTTATTTTGGACTAAAGTGCAATTTACCCACATTGAGGGGTTAACTTGCAAATTGTACATGATAAAATGTTCCTCTAATGTTGAGACATCATAATAATGAATATGATGTAGTGGTATGGTTTTCATAAGCTTGGGCACCAAGATTAAGCTTGTAAAGCAATCCTTGTGCATTAAAACCTAGTTTTGGTTTAATGTGCAATTTACCCAAAACCTGGGGTTAAACATGCAAATTACCACTTCAATAAGGTCCCTAATGTTTCTTGTCATCATTTAGAGAAAATAAAATGAGAGGGGCGCCTCATTTGAATTAAGTTGGAGGAGAGAGAATCTTGATATTAAAATAATCAAGATTTAATCCTAATTGAAACCCTAATTCAATTTAGGGCAAAAATGAATGTATTAATTAAAGGGCCTTCAACCAAAATTAAAATGGTTGGATTTAAATGTGTGTGGACGAGCTTAAAGCCTTGCAAAGGCACGATCATATCCTAAGGAGGTGAAATCCCACTCACCATTATTATAAGGAAAATAATTTCCACTCACATATGGATATTCTTATTATAAGGGTTAAGGTGCTTAATTTCTTTTCCCTTAATTCATGGATAATGGAAGGGAGATCGGTGGGGATAAAGATGCCCTTGCATGCAAGAAACCAATGGGGAAGTGGTGGAAACAATTTTGGAATTAAAAGACTTTTATAAAGAATTTTCTCTCTCATCAATTTTCTTATAAAAGTACCTTTTCCAAGCCAAAACAAAGGCTTTTTCGGATTTCTTTCTTTCCCCTTTCTTGGAAAACGACCAAGGAGCTTGGGAGGAGAACAAGGACGACCCCCAACCTGTTGGTAAGGTTCTTGACCTCCTTTCACCTTGAATCCATGGTGAAAATAAAAAATCAATGTATGAATTTTTCATAACTTGATCCCCTCTTCAGTTCTAACCAATTCTTTTCACTCAAAGCTTGAGGAAGATCCTTGGAATAGTGAAAGGAGTTGCATCCAAAATTGTTTCCATGAGCTTGGAGCTTTGGATCTCAATTGGAGGCGGGTTTTATAACTTGAAACCCTAACTTTGTTATTACATTCAATTCCTCATCAAATAATGATCATTTCTCTATTAACAATTAATGATTTGGTTGATTGATGGAACGTCCATGGAAATCACAGAAGGTTTCGTGTGTCTAGAGCTTTATGATGATGACATAATCATAAGCACACACCTCCCCAAATATCTAGACCAAACGGTTTCAATCAAAGTCCAAACGATTTGTGTTTTGGGAGCAAACAGTTTCAAACCGTTTGGAATGAAACAGTTTCACTAAACCGCATAGAAGAAAATGGTTTAAGACCGTTTGGTGATGTTGACCAGGGTTGACCATTTGGGGACTTGTTCATAATGATCTAGGTTAATGACCCATCAATTATTATTGATTAATTCCAATTGGTTCATGATTTGAAGGTCCAACAATCACCTAAACCCTAATCGGGTTGAATGCTGATTTCATAAGTGATTGAGTTTGAAACTTGGGTTGATTGACCCAAATGGTTTCAAAACAGTTTGGGAAGTACCCAAACGGTATCAAGACCGTTTGGAGGTCTAGGTTTGAGTATGGTTAGGTATTTGAAGATTCAAACATATGGTATAAACCCTATTCAGTTAAGTGGTGAATTTCCAATTGATTGAGATGATGTTTTGGGTTGATTGACCCAAACGGTTTTGAAAACCATTTGGGGATCACCGAAACGGTCTCAAGACCATCTGGGAGTCACCCAAACGGGCTCAAGACCGTTTGGGAGTCACGCAAGACCGTTTGGAGGTCTAGGGTTAAGTATGGCTAAGTGTTTGAAGGTCCAAAGGTACCAAATTAAATTGCAACTAAGTGTTGATTTGATAATCAATCCAATGGTCCAAAACCCTAATTGAATGTCATGGATTTTGATGATGGAATGGGAAAACGGTCTCAAGACCATTTGGTGGTCATCCAAGACCGTTTGAGGTCAGTTCATATCATGTGATGATGATACTTCATTAATTTCAATTGATTTGGTTCCATAATGTCAACCAATGATGGATCCTCGATTTCAAACGCTAAGTGACGGTTTCTTGATTATCAAACCTAGTTCAATTGGGTTCAAAACCCTAAATTGAAGGTCTAATTTAATGGTGATTCATTGGTCCAATTTATGAATTCTTTAGTGGTTCAATTTATAATTGGTTCATGGATTGAAACATTGAGTCGATTGAGTGTTGAAGTGCCTTTTGGGTCCATGCGGTTTTGAGAAGGTTTGGACCAAATGGTCTCAAGACCGTTTGGGTCCAAATGGTCTCAAGACTGTTTGGGACCAAATGGTCTCAAGACCGTTTGGGACCAAACGATCTCAAACCGTTTGGAGACCCAAAGTGCAAACGGTTTTCAATACCTACCTTGTCCAATTGGTTTCAAGTATAACTTATTCAAATGGTTTTCAACCAATTGATGTATGAGAACCAAGATCATTGAAGGTCTAAGTAATTAGATTTGGGAAGATCAACATGGTTAATCCATTTGAATATCTCATGTAATTGAAGGTCCAATATGGTGAACCTATTTAGATAATGCATTTGAAGATTTCAATGGTTAACCCAATTGATCACTTTGTGGAATTGAAAGTTTAATTGGTCAATTCTTTTGAATTCCTTATATAATTGATGGTTTAATTGATTAGACCATTTGGATATCTAATATGATCAAAGGTCAATTAGCTATGTGATTATTAATGATGTAGACCCATGATGATTATAAAGGTTAACCTTAGCTTTGTGTACTCAAGTAAAGAGTTGACCTTGATTAATCTTGGAGTAGTTAACATCCTAGAGAGGATGAGAGGGAGAGTGAATGGGAGAGTTGATTGCTTACTTACTAACCCCTATTTCTCTCATAGTGAATAAATGTGTAATCAGGGTTTGATCCATATTATGAGATCATAGAATCTTCATTGAAAAGATTGATGTACATTGATCCTAAATTAGAGCCATGTTATGTGAAACCCTAATTTAAGGGCAAAGCTCAGTGAAATCATAATCTAGGGTGATGATGTAACCCTAACTTAGTGTCACAATGCAAGAAACCCTAATTTAATGGGAATTGTATATCCTAACCCTAATTTGGTAGGAGGAAAGAGAAACCCCACTTGGATGTGAATAGTAAACCCTAATCCCTAAAATTCGATAAAGGTATATGAAACCCTAATATAGGGAAGTGCCATTAATACTAATGTGAAGCCTTAACACTGGGTGATGTGTTGTGAAGTCTTAATTTCACATAATACTAGGTGAAACCCTAATATAGAAGGATTCTATATGAAACTCTAATGAAGAGTGATTCTAGGTGAAATCTATATATGTTTGTGAGATGCTAATTGAACCTAAAATTATAATTATGGAATCCTATTCCTATTGATAGAATAGTGATTAATGTATTGACAAATGAAATACCTAGAGGGGTTGATTATGGATATCCTTATATGAATAGTCCCTGACTCAAGGGTGAGTCCATATCTTTGGCAATGGTTGTGTATTCTAAAATAGATGAATCATGACCAATACATTGCATAATGAATGTGATGATCTAGTGCATAGGTATTAGGATGAGTGATACCATAATACAAGCTAAGTGAATAAATTCAAGCAAGATGAGGGTGTTGAGGAAAGTGATACATCAAGACATGATAGATATCACATCCAACACCCCAATTCTGATATACCATGATGTTTATAAGTTCATTATAATTAGAATAGATGACACATGAAAGGTGTCATGACAATTGTTACATTGAAATGTAATGCACTTTGTTAAGTGTAGGCTAACATGCCTTATGAAAAGGTTAATCCAAATCAATAGACTATGATACAATCATATTCTGATAAAGATGAGAGAGAAACTCATACTTGGTGTTGATAATACATTCAAAGATGAATGATGAGGATATATAAGTATGTTTGAATATTTATGATATCTATTTTTGGTTTTTAGATTTAAGAAGCAATGGAATAGGGATGATAATTAATAATATGATCTTAAGAACCCAAGTGGTTATTTATGGAACACCCTAATGAAGGGTGCTGATATAAAAGAGAAACCATGAACCCTAAAGAGGGATGATACTACTTAGTGTTGTATGATACTGATATGAACACATTATAATTGTTACCATGAATAATAATCATGCAGGGATGGTGAGATGAGAAGCATAGCCAGTTATGGGCTACGATGCTTGTTTATTGAGAATGTTTTATAGGCTTTATAAGCCTTAATATGTTTTGTGTAGTAAGAATCAATGAGCTTTGTGTACTATGTAAAATACATTGTATAGCAAGAATTATGATGTCTTTGGCCAGATGATCTGAAGGTAAAAAGTTACCTAACAAGTGGTAAAAAGTATCCTATGGTGAGTTATGGGTTCAAATACCCAGATGCTATAATCATGATGATGAACTTGTTAAGAAGAGGAAATGTACTTTATGAGTTGAGGGATTAAGATCTCAATACTTTGTGAAAAGAGTATGTCTACAGGCCATAACTCCCCAATGACAATGCCAAGCATTAGATATATGATCTAAGCCTGAAGAGAGTTTATGCTGTGGTAATGATTCTATAGTGAATAAATATTATACATGTTCTTCATATTCCTTAAAGGATAAGTGACATGTTGTTCTGTCAAATTATAGTTGTATTGCTTTTGATAAGAATGATGTTCTAATCTGTTAGACATTGAATTAACTGCTACCAAACAAATATAATTCCTTTGTGTATATTTATCTTCTTAAGCTGCAATAATAATGTTTCTGGCAGAGAGTTATATCTCTCGTTGGGGCAATTTACAATTGTCTCACCCCCGTGGGAACTAAATTTTTAGGTGG
This sequence comes from Alisma plantago-aquatica, assembly GCA_963693085.1. Taxonomy (NCBI): domain Eukaryota; kingdom Viridiplantae; phylum Streptophyta; class Magnoliopsida; order Alismatales; family Alismataceae; genus Alisma; species Alisma plantago-aquatica. Next base: position 1,563,079,606 of record OY856409.1, on the reverse strand, counting down.
ACGCGGATGAGGAGTCATGAATGCTTCAGTAGGAGACGGACATCAACAACAGCAGCAGGGACAACAGTGAAGTCTTAGGTGGAGACACTGGTTTTTTTATGCCTTGTATAGATGTAGTTAGAGTCCTATGTGTCGTCTCTGTACTCTCAGGTCCTTAGAGTAGTAGTTAGTGTTTTTGAGATTTTGGCTCAGTGCCTCGAGATTTTATGTTACCTGTGTTTAGCTTGACATGATATATAATGCTTGGAACTCACAGAAAGAGATGATACAAAATATGTACCTTTGAACAAAATGTAAATATGTTACTTTTGTTCTATGTGAGAAAGTTTTCATTTAATGAAACACTTGGCAAAAAGGTTTTAATTTTTAGTGATTTTTGGTAATCCGCTGCTTAGTGAACGCTTCCGCATTGGTTAATCTTATTTTCGCGAGACAGACGTTACACATTATATACATAGTAGTGAGATGAAGTGTTCAAGAATGAGATAGGTGGTACACATTCATTATTGTAAATGCTAATAGATGATTAGGGCTCAATTCAACCATATTTTATTCTGAAATTGACTTATCAGCTAACACCTGATGAGATACTCGTCTCCCATCTGGTCATAGAATGGATTGATTATGGATGTCTAGTCCGAATCATTTCCCTCTAGAGTTTATTAATGGTCTTGATTAGTTTGTAAGATTTTCAAAGGAACATAGCAAATGACCTGGACATAGGTTATATTGCTTATGCAGGAATTGTAGTAACAACTTGAAAGTTGACATTATAGACATAATCAAAAGTCATGGCATGTGTAACAGGATTGTACTTGGTTATATATAATGGTACTGACATGGAGAGATTTGTAGTATTAGATCAGTAGATGTCGCTAGTGGTAGTTGTGTCGAAGAAAAAATCGATGACGGTGTTGATGTGAATGAGTCAATTTCAGTAGACATGATTGATGTGATGTTAGATAGTTGTGGGGTAAATGCTACAAATCTGCCTTCCTTATTTAGAAACATTATGCATGATGTTGAGAAACACTTAGGTTGTACTAAGTTTACGAAGTTGAGCACTATGTTCAAATTTTATACTTTGAAGGCTAACAATACATGGAGTGGCGAAAGATTCACTTCTCTATAGTCTTTATTGAAAGAAATTATCCTTGAATGCAACAGGCTTCCAATATCAACATATAAAACAAAAGAGTTGTTGTGCCCAATGAGAATGTAGGCTAAGAAGATGCATGCATGCCTGAATAACTGTGGTTTTTTGAAAGGACTATATTAATCTGAAAAAATGTATGAAATATGGGGCGTCCAGGTATGAAAGGATTCAGGTAAGACCAAAATTGAGTTTCCTGCCAAGATGATATGGTATCTACCTATAATACCATGGTTTCAATGCTTGTTCACTAATATCGTAGATGCACAAAATTTATCTTGGCATGCAGAGGTAAAGAAAAACAACAATGGTATGCTAAGCCATACATCTGATTCCCCGTAGTGGAAGAAGATTGATTTATCATACCCTGAATTTTGCAAAGAAGCCAGAAATTTAAAACTTAGACTTTGTACTAACATGATGAATCCATATAGAACATTAAGCAACCAACATAGCACTTGCCATGTATAAATGTTTTTATGGCATGTGTAAAATGAGACTTATGGGTCTAATTGAGAGACATCAATTTAGATTTGAGTGTGCTAGAATAAGGCAGGATGATTGCAGAAATTCTAGTTAGACCTACTTTCTACAAGCAAATTAAAGCACTTCATCAGAGCGACAATGAATTAATCAGATCATGTATGATATGATCAAAGGTATGAGAACAAAATTTAAATATTCAGATGATGGGATGTTCTATCAACAAAATAGATTGTGTGTGCCAGATAACATTGATTTAAAAAGCACATTCTTGAAGAATCTCACTCTTCTATGTATACAATGTATATGGTATCTCTAATATGTATAACAACCTCAAGGAACTATATTAGTAGCCAGGTATGAAGAAAGATGTGTATATGTAGTCAAGTGTGGTGTTTGCCAACAAGTCAAGGCTGAAAACCAGAAGCCATGCCCAATAGGTACCCTGCGACCACTCCCTATTCCTATGTGGAGGTGGAAACATATTAAAATGGACTTTGTGATAGGGTTTCCAAGAACATCACATGGTTTTGACTCTATACAAACTATCTTGATATGCTCATTTTATACCTATTGAGTCAACTTGAGATACATCCAAACTAGCTAATGTCTATATAGTTAGATTTTATAATATGCTTATCACTATTATATATGAAAAAGACCCCAAGTGCACATCTAGATTCTAGAATTAACTACGTCGTTCCTTAGAATTATTAAAGTTTAGCATTACATTTCATCATTAGATAGATGCATAGCTAAAGCATACAATTCGAACCTAGAAGACACCAGAAAGCATGTGTTTTATAGTTTAATGACAGTTGGGGTAATCATCTTAGTGTTATGGAGTTTCCCTATAATGATAGTTATCATTACAACTTACACATGACCTCTTATGAATCATTGTGTGAGATAAAGTGGTATGTATCATATTTGCTGGTATTAAGTTGGTGAGAAGTAGATTCTAGGTCCAAAGTTAGTTGAAGAAACAATAGAAAGTATATTTATGGCCAGACAATAATTGAATGTTGCATAGGATATGCAAAAAACTATTAGAAAAAAGATGTAGACAACTTTAGCTTGAGATTGGGGATGTTGTATATCTGAAAGGTGTCACCATGGAGATGTGTAATGATGTTTGGAAAGTGAGGTAAACTTACTCCTTGGTATATGGTACCCTATTTCATTATTTAGAGAATTGGACCAGTAGCATACAAACTTGAGTTGCCTCCTAATCTAGAAAACTTACATGATATGTTTCATGTGTTTGTGTTAAAGAAGTGTCATCCAAATATTGAGAAAATAATAGACCCAAAACCAATACAACTAAGATAAGATATATCCCATGTTAAAAGCCTTACACAAGTTCTAGATCGTAGAATTCAGAAGCTTAAAAAGAGGGAAATACCTTTAGGAAAGGTACTTTGGAGGAATCACGAGGTAGATGAAGCTAAATGGGAGTTAAAGTCAGAAATGTGTAACAAACATCATTTCCTCTTCTAGGAATTTTGAGACAAATTTTTATTAGGGAGGAGATTGTTGCAGTCCATATCATGCCTTACGGGTCATCTTAGAGCTAAAGATAACCCAAGTGTTAATTGTGCCTTTGCTAGCACCTTAGGTGCCTTGTGGTTTATTTTGAGCTTATGCTTTGATAAATCAAAATCATGATTTGAGCATAATATGAATTTTGATATTTAGTGGATAGAGAAATACCCCTCATATGTATGTGGAAAGAGAATGAGAGATACTTGAGGAATTAATTATTAGAAAAATAATCATTTGAGAATTTTATCAAATTAATACTATAGAATTTTAAATGATTTAGTTTATGAATTCAATAAAAAATAATGAACGGAATTAGAGTTTAAATGAGATAGTTATGACGGTTTTAGTAACATGTAAAGAATTATCATCAGTCAACACTTACATAGGGCCACGTAGAGCGATTTTCCACTCATAGGTTTTGAGGTTCCACTCATCTTTCCTTATTCTTGTTCTTCTTCCTCCAGTAGGCATCATTTCTAGCTACAGACCTAATATTAGGATGTTTGGCGCTGGCTTTGGAGCTTTTAGCTCAAAAATCAAGTTGAGTAGATCAAGATCCAAACACACCAAGTTTACACTAAGGTAGGTGACCTCATATTGAATAGGTGAGCGGAATAACACCTTTAAACCTTCATTCTTACACAATTAAGACAAAAAATCATAAGGGACATGTGTAGTCTTCTATAAAAAATATTTTTTTATATTTATGTAGGCAAATCATGTGACTTATGTTGAATTATTGATTATTTTAGAATATTTGTGATGCCGTAAGATGTTTTTATCTCTAGAATTATTTTCTATGAGGTGTAGTGAATTTTAATGGTAGAAATAGAGGCACTAAAACCCTGGGTTTTTCCTAATTTCTATAACATCGAATCATATTTTGAATTTGTGACTTGGAGATGATTGTTTCTAGTTAGTTACTTGTGATGCTCAAAGAAAAGTTTGTTTTGGTATTTATCCGCATAGTCAGTAAATCAATTCAAGTAGAAAACTTTATTGATTCGAGTGTATTTTAAGTTCAGTGTTTAGAAAGTAAAAATAGAAGTCTTAATTACATAGTTAAGCTACGAACAATATAGTAGCAAATATATCAACAAACACTACTACAGAAACAACATTCAGTGTCGCTTTTATGGGCGTCGGTTATTTAGGAAAACCGACACCTATAACATTCAACGTCGGTCATCTAGGTCATCCGACGTCTGTATCCAAGACACGGGTACCGCTTGTATTAAGCGTCGGTTTTTTTGGTAAAAAACCGACGCCTAAAACTGCCCGCCAAAACCAATTTTCGAGCAAAAAAATATGTCACATACGGCATCGGTTATTTACCTCAAACCCGACGCCTATTTAAGATGAAAATTTGCGCGAAAATTTATAGCTTAGGTGTCGGTTATCCTTAGATAACCGACGCCGATAGTGGTTCCCGCCAATTTATTTAGGGCAAATTTTTTCTAATTGGACGTCGGTTTGTTATTAGGAACCGACGCTGAAGACCTTAGGCGTCGGCGTTTTAGATAACCGACGCCCTTTGTGCACTTATTAGCCGCACGATCGATCGACTTTAGGTCCCCTTTCCTGTTTCATTGTCTTCTCCGCCGACTTCCTGCCCCTGCTCACCGACGACGCCGACGACGCCGCTGCTCACCGACGACGCCGCTGCTCACCGACGACGCCGCTGCTCACCGACGACGACGCTGCCCGACCCTCCGCTGTGCGCCGCCGCCGCTTCCTCTCCTGGTCCTTCTCCGCCTGCCTGCTTCCTGCTCCTTCTCCGCCTGCTTCCTGCTCCTTCTCCTTCTGCCGCCGCCGCTTCCTGTTCCTTCTCCGCCGCCTTCCTGCCCGCCGCCTCCTGCCGCTCCCTGCTGCTCACCGGCCATTGCTGCTCACCGGCCACTGCTGGGAGCTCGCCTGGAGCTTGCCGGTCACTGCCACCACTGCTGCCCTGCCGCCTGGAGCTTGCCGGTCACTGCCACCACTGCTGGGAGCTCGCCTACTGGTTAGTATTACTTTAGTGATTACTTTAATTCAACAATTCGTAGTTTGTTATTTACAATTACTCATCTGCTTGCCGATTTTAATGATTAGAGATACTGATTAATAGTAGGTATTGATGAATACTTAGTTAATTACTGATTTGTTGATTAGTGTTGAAATGAATGTATTGATTAGTGTTGAAATGAATGTGTTGATTAGTGTTGATTAATAGTAGGTATTGATGAATACTTAGTTAATTACTGATTAATAGTAGGTATTGATGGACCCTAATGATACAAATTTTTTATGTTGTAAATGAATGTATGTTTCAAGTGTTGAACCTAATGTTGGACAATGAACAATGAATTTATGTCCCATATAATCCACATTGTTCTTTATATTACTTGTACATTGGTATAAATTAGAATGAACAATCACTAAATTATATATTGTTTGTATGGAGTATGGCTTCATTGTAGATATCTATTATTGTATTTGTTGGCCTAGAAACCCGTCCAAGATTGACTCATTAGGAGTAAATCTTGGATAGTCCCCGGTTTGGGACTGTTCTTGAACACCTAATCTCACTTAGGATGTAAGTGTATAATGTGTATTGGGTTTTCGAGAAAATTTTGGTAGCATTTCCCCGTTTGTTCTCTAAGTACATATGTACTTAGAGAACAGCGGGGAAATGCTGCCGAAATTTTCTTGAAAACCCAATACCCATTATACACTTACTAGTGAGATTAGGTGTTCAAGGATGGGATAGGTGGTACACATTTATTATATATAAGAATGACATCAAATGTGTTTGTTGGCCTAGAAACCCGTCCAAGATTGACTCATTAGGAGTAAATCTTGGATAGTCCCCGGTTTGGGACTGTTCTTGAACACCTAATCTCACTTAGGATGTAAGTGTATAATGTGTTTTGGGTTTTCGAGAAAATTTTGGTAGCATTTCCCCGTTTGTTCTCTAAGTACATATGTACTTAGAGAACAGCGGGGAAATGCTGCCGAAATTTTCTTGAAAACCCAATACCCATTATACACTTACTAGTGAGATTAGGTGTTCAAGGATGGGATAGGTGGTACACATTTATTATATATAAGAATGACATCAAATGTGTTTGTTGGCCTAGAAACCCGTCCAAGATTGACTCATTAGGAGTAAATCTTGGATAGTCCCCGGTTTGGGACTGTTCTTGAACACCTAATCTCACTTAGGATGTAAGTGTATAATGTGTTTTGGGTTTTCGAGAAAATTTTGGTAGCATTTCCCCGTTTGTTCTCTAAGTACATATGTACTTAGAGAACAGCGGGGAAATGCTGCCGAAATTTTCTTGAAAACCCAATACCCATTATACACTTACTAGTGAGATTAGGTGTTCAAGGATGGGATAGGTGGTACACATTTATTATATATAAGAATGACATCACATGTGTTTGTTGGCATTTCCCCGTTTCTTCTCTAAGTATATATGTACTTAGAGAACAGCGGGGAAATGTTGCCTAATCTTTTCCTAATATATACTTGTTTCCTAATATATACTTGTTTTCTCTGATCATAGAATGGATAGATCATGGATGTCGATTCGTAATCGTTGTACCCCAGAGTTTATATCTGGTCTTGATCAGTTTATTAGATTTGCCGAGGAACATAGGAAAAAACCTACAGATAGGTTCTACTGTCCATGTAGGCATTGCGGTAACAACTTGAAAGTCAACACTGGTGAGGAAATCAAAAGTCATGTCATGTGCAACGGGATTGTACAAGGCTATACAGAATGGCACTGGCATGGAGAGATTTCAAAATCGAAACCAGTAGATGTCGATAGCAGTGCTTGGGTGGAAGAAGAAATTGCCTCCGATGACGTAAATGTGAACGAACCAGTTCCAGCAGACATCGTTGATGCGATGCTGGATAGTTGTAGGGTAGAGCACACCGATCCACCTCCTATCTTTACAAACATTGTGCATGATGCTGAGATACCGTTATACACAGGTTGTGCTAAGTTTACGAAGCTTAGCGCTGTCTTGAGATTGTATAAGTTGAAAGCTAACAATAGATGGAGCGACAAAAGCTTCACTTCATTGTTGACTTTGTTGAAAGAAATGCTTCCTGAAGGAAACGAGCTTCCAATCTCAACATACCAGGTAAAGAAAATGTTGTGCCCAATGGGAATGGAGGCCAAGAAGATACACGCATGCCCGAATGATTGTGTATTATTTCAAAAGGACTATGTAGATTTGAAAGATTGTCCAAAATGTGGTGCGTCACGGTATAAATTGACGACTTCGGGGGAGTTCAAAACTGGTTCTCCTGCCAAGGTGTTGTGGTATCTACCTATAATATCACGGTTTCAACGCTTGTTTGCAAATCCGAAAGATGCGAAGAATCTGAGGTGGCATGCAGATGTTAAGAAAAATAATGATGGGATCCTACGACATGCGTCTGATTCCCCACAGTGGAAGAAGATTGATCTATTGTACCCTAAATTTGGTGAAGAAGATAGGAATCTAAGACTTGGGCTTTGTACAGATGGGATGAATCCGTACGGGACATTGAGCAGCCAACATAGCACTTGGCCAGTCATGCTTGTTATATACAATCTTCCTCCCTGGATGTGTATGAAAAATAAGTATGTTATGTTGTCATTGTTGATATCGGGCCCTAAACAACCCGGAAATGATATCGATGTTTATCTTGAACCTTTGATTGATGACTTAAAGAAACTTTGGGCTGAAGGTGTGATGACCTATGATGCTTCAGCAAAAGAGACATTTCGTTTGCACGCTATGTTGTTTTGCACTATTAATGACTTTCCAGCATATGGGAATTTGTCTGGATATAGTGTCAAAGGAGCTAAAGCGTGTCCTATATGTGAAGAAAACACTGATTCAATAAGACTAAAACATGGCGGCAAGACTGTATATCTTGGTCATCGAAGGTTTCTTTCAAAATTCCATCCGTATCGTAGGAAGCGCAAAGCATTCAATGGATGGAATGATGAACGAAGTGCACCTAAACCTATACCAGGGGATGTTGTTTATGAAAGAGTAAAAGACATTGTCAATGAATTTGGTAAGAAATCACAATGTAGTATGGCCACACGGAGTGACAATTCTTTATTCAAGAAGAAGTCAATATTTTGGGATCTTCCTTATTGGAGTTCTTTGACAGTCAGGCATTGTATCGATGTAATGCACGTTGAGAAAAATGTCTGTGATAGCATCATTGGTACTCTATTAAATATACCAGGTAAGACTAAAGATGGGATAAAATCCAGACTGGACCTACGTGAAATGGGAATAAGGTCAGAATTAACAGAATTACGTGAAATGGGTAATAAAAGAACATACTTACCTCCCGCTTGTTACACGTTGTCTAGAAAGGAGAAGAAAACTTTTTGTGAATGCTTGGTAAATGTTAAGGTGCCACATGGTTACTCATCCAACATCCGTAGATTGGTATCAATGAAAGATCTGAAGTTGATAGGTCTTAAATCTCATGATTGTCACACTCTAATGCAACAAATATTGCCTGTGGCAATTCGATCTATATTGCCGAAGCATGTAAGGTTTGCGATTACCAGACTTTGTTTCTTTTTCAACAGTCTATGCAGCAAAGTTATTGACCCTGATACTCTCGATAATTTGCAAAGAGAAGTGGTTGTTACCCTATGTCAGCTTGAGATGTATTTCCCTCCTTCGTTCTTTGATATCATGGTACATCTTGTTGTCCACTTGACTAGGGAAGTGAAAATGTTGGGACCAGTTTTCTTGCATTGGATGTATCCCTTTGAACGATACATGAGCGTTTTTAAAGGTGATGTTCGAAACCGTTATCGGCCTGAAGGGAGTATTATTGAAGGTTATGTGGCGAGAGAGGTTATGGATTTTTGCAATGACTTTCTCAGTGGTAATGACACTCCTAATAATGACAAGAATATTGACGAGGGCAAAGGAATTTTGGGATCACGGGTGAAAGTAATCAGCCGTGAGCAGTTGGAACAAGCTCACTTGTATATTTTACACAATATGGAAGAAGTGAGTGTTTATATCGAGGAACATACCAATTTCATAAAGAGACAACATCCTCGAGCAAGTTCAATGTGGCTTGCTAGAGAGCATAATAAGACTTTTACTAAGTGGTTTGAAGATAAAGTCTTACATCAACTATCTCAAACACCAAATGATATTACAGAAACTATCAAATGCCTCGCCTTTAAACCAAAACCGAATGTTATGTCTTATGAAGGGTTTGACATTAATGGATTCACATATTACACAAAGCGCCAAGATGATAAGAGTGTCGTCCAAAATAGTGGGGTCACTCTTCAAGCGTCGACTATGTACTTTGCAAGTGCAAAGGATAAGAGTCCACGTGAAGCTAAAATGTCATATTACGGTGTCATTGAGGACATTTGGGAGTTTGACTACATAGATTTCAAAATTCCGCTATTTAAATGTAATTGGGTTGATAACACCAAAGGAGTTATAGTGGATGAATTGGGTTTCACTTTGGTGAACTTTGAAAAGATCGGCGAGAAGGGTGAACCATTCATATTGGCATCACAGGCGAAACAAATATTCTATATCGATGATCCTGCAAATGATAAATGGTCGGTTGTTCTTCATGGTAAAAGACAGTTCATTGAAGATCCTATAGATGAAGAAGAGTACTATGATAAGTATGATGACTCCAGTCCATTCTCAGTTGGGTTGCCAACTTCACAAAATATTGAAGCTAATGATGACTTATATGTGCGCGGAGATCACAATGAAGGATTGTTAATTGATAAAAGATCACAATTTTAGAGACATGTATGTTTATACAAATGCTAAATGTTTGCCTTTTTCTAGTTAATACAAATGCTAAATGTTTGCCTTTTTCTAGTTAATACAAATGCTAAATGTTTGCCTTTTTCTAGTTAATACAAATGCTAAATGTTTGCCTTTTTAATGACATTTTCAGATGGCTGACCATGATGAGCATGATGTCCATGATGAGCATGAAGTCCATGATGAGCATGGCGAGGATACTAATGTAAGTTCTAAAAACATATCCTGTATTTCTATAAAATTCATTATCTTCTAGTTATGTCATATATCCTATATTTCTATATTGGGCTAAATTAGTGTGTTTTATTTTTGTCAAATTTTAGGTTGATGCACCTGTACCCACTGAAGCACTGGAGCAACTTGATGCGCAACACCAGACACTTAACAAGAAAAGGGGCATCACTCTGTTGAAGAAGTTATTAGCGCTAAGTGGTAGTGGATCTAAATTGGCGGTGGAGTTTGATAATGGAGGAAATCCAATTGGAGTGAACCGCAATAATTTTGTGAACTATCTTGGGTGTACCACTCGGAGCCATTGTGGTGTTAAGTATGACAATTGGCATAAAGTTCCTCAAGCGAAAAAAGACTCGATATGGAAGGATTTATGCGTGAGTTATTATTATTTGCAATTCTATTTTGTAGATTACAAATTCTATTATTTGCAATTCTATTTTGGATACTAGTTAATAACATTTCTATTTTACAGAATCTGTTTGCATTGGATGAGAAGTTGCATCGTAAAAATGTGATGCAACGCGCTGGAAAGATGCTTAGGAATTATAGGACAAATCTGAATAGAGAATACATAAAAGAGGGTGATAAGAAGAAGAAGTCAGCCCTTGAACAATGGAACTTCTTGGACAAAGAAGATTGGGACAATTTTGTTGCTTCAAGAAAATCTGAAGAATTCAAGGTATTAGGCGTCACTCCTAATTTAATTAATATACATTGTATTCACCTATTCAACATTAGCATTTAGTGCTACTAACCAAATCATTAATGTGCATACTAACTAGGCCCTCAGTGACGCACAAAAAGCAAGGCGTGCACTGAATGTGCATGACCACACTATGGGTCCAAAAGGCTATGCAAGCGTTCGCCAAAGACTACAGGCGGAGTCTGCGGCTACTCAGGAGTCTGCTCCTACTCAGGAGTCTGCTCCTACTCAGGAGTCTACCACACCCATTCCTCGCCATGATATCTGGATAGCTGGCAGGCAAAACAAGAAGGGTGAAATAAAGAATCCTGTAACTGCTGAGGCGGCTGAAAAAATGGTAAAATACAACTCTTACAGAAATCGTTTGAATATTGATTATTTGTGGTGTTAACTTACCAATTTCTGTTTATGGTGATTAGCGGGAGCTGCACGAGCAGAGGAAACAAGGCACGTTCATCCCTCAGGGCACAAGGGATGAATTGACAGTTGCTCTGGGTAACCCAGAGCATCCTGGACGTGTTAGAGGTGCCGGCGCTGGTGTTGGCATCAAAGCATTCTTTGGGCCATCCCAGCGCAAACCCAGAGCGGGACTTTCTCAAGAAGAGGTAACCTATTCTTTTTTTAGAATGTTACTGCAAAAGGAAATTCATTAATAAGAATCTAATGTTTCTTTTATCCATGTATAGGAGAATAAGAGAGTTGAGGATTTAGTTGCTAAGAAGGTCAACGATGTAGTTGCTGAGAAGGTCAAGGAAGAATTGATGCGGTGGCAGGCATCTCAGGCTTCCAATACGCCTATGGCGACCCACTCTTCTCCTGATGCACACACTGCGAGTAATCCTGGAGACCCATCGCCTAGCACGTCTGCTGTAAGTATTGTTTATGACATTGTAGTTAGTCTTTTCAAGTTGTTATGTTTTCAAGATGATATGTATATATGTATAATATTCTTTACGTAAATTTGTAGGCATTGAAGCCATGCCGCTTAAGAATGCAAAACTACGTTGTCGCAGAGGCGCAGGCTTACCCGTCCCTTCCTGGGGCAATGTTTCACGGGACTCCAATGCCACAGGGCTACGTTCGTGTGAGCCCGATACGTGTGTTACCCGATTGGAGAGAAGCTACATTGCCATATGCCCACCCGGATATTGATACACTTGGTGAGGCAGAAGGCGGGGTCATATTGTGGCCCAAAGCAGATGTCATCTACACGACTGAAATTGTAAGATAAATTTACATTGATTTAGACTGTTAATGTGTATATATGATGTCAACTGATCTGAAATTATATGTACAGGTTAAAAAGAAGACACCAGGAGCACCTAGGCCTCCACTTCCAGTTCCCACATTACCCGATTGGGTTCCAACTGACCTAACATACCCGTTAGGTCCTGCTTGTAGGGGAATGGCATGTTGGCTACGGGCACATAATGTACATTGCCCTATAATTATTTCTTTAGATGCAGATTATGCAGGTCAATCATACGATAGCTCTTTATTGATAGAAGATATTATTGAGCTGTTTAAGTATGATTGGCTGAATACATCAATGATAGAGACATGGATAAGGTGAGATCTTGTTTATACATCCATATACCTTGTGTAAGCTCCGGTGATCTGGTTTCTTATATATTAATGCATACGCCTATATGTTTTGCAGCTACCTAGTCGAAGATCATTGCAAACAATTTGCATTTGATCATGTGGGATTTTTGATTCCATCATTGATTAGTTTGGTAGCTAAAGACCCTGATAATGTTCAACAATACTGTATAGATGCTTTTACAATTTTTGGTCAGCAAAAGAAGAAGATAATAATAGCTCCATTCAATGTCAAGTATGTTTACTTTATTTATAATTTGGACTTTAGAAAATTCCATTTTTATTTTGCATTTTGAGTTATTAATTGTTAACTTCTACTTGTAGCGGTAGACATTGGGAGTTACTAGTTATTGCCCCCGAGACATTCACTGTTTATTATCTAGATCCTGCGGGGAGTACATTGAACACTAAAATTGGACACGTAATGAGAATGCCACTATTCTGGTGAGAAATATTTCATTTTTATATCCGTTAACATCTTTTATTACATTACTATTTACTTATGCAATTTATTGTGTTATATTAACATGTAGGGGTTTAGATGCATTCAAAAAGGCTGGAGGAACGGTCCCAACGAAAAAGAACCAGCCAATAAATTGGCAGAACGTAAAAGTAAGTTCCCGACTCGAATATATATATTATTGATGTGAATTGTGCTTAGTTGTATTATTTTGTATGTTTCAATTTATAGTGTGCTACACAAGACAATGGCTGGGCATGCGCATACTATGTGATGCGATTTATGCATATGATTATCAAATATGCCGCATTGGACATCGATACCATACATGAGGTATTATATATAGTCTCATTAGTTAGTATGCAATATATCAATCTTATATTATTTTTATATTATTACTTATATATATACATCATTCTCTTTGCAGGTGTTTAAAACTGACCACACTACAGGTAAACGTTTAAAAAAAATAAATGCTCCATATACGATGGAAGCATTAAATGAAGTAAGAGAAGAATGGGCAATAGCTGTACAAACAGTGGCAACTGTAAGATATAATTGGGATGCTGATAGTGATAATGAATGATACTTTGTAAATGAATGTTTGTAAATGAATGTTTGTGAATGTTAATGCATGTATTTGAATGTTTCTATATGTGTGAATGTGAGAATTTTGCTTGTGACTTTTGCAGGTTTGCGGCCTGTTTGTAGGCTGATATCAATGGATGTCGTAAACCTGCAGTTCAGAAAACTGAACTGCAGGTTCTCATCCTGCTGACCAGCCACAGCAGGCCTGCAAACTGATATGAAAAAAAAAAAAATATAAATAGGCGTCGGTTATTTATCGAAAACCGTCAGCAAAGACCTACAGCGTCGGTTTTTTAATATAACCGACGCCTTATGTGGCCAAAGCAGTCCTGGAATTGGCGTCGGATATTCATATCAAACCGACGCCTATTTAAACTGTAGGCGTCGGTCGTTTAGTAGATAGCCGACGCCAAACAGGGTCCGCGCCACAGAAAATGGCGTCAGCTAGGGCACTTTCTGCGTCGGTTTTGAGATGAATAACCGACGCAGAAAGTGCCCTAGCTGACGCCATTTTCTGTGGCGCGGACCCTGTTTGGCGTCGGATATCTACTAAACGACCGACGCCTATAGGCTAAATAGGCGTCGGTTAAAAAACCGACGCCGAAGTGTTCGACCTTTAGCGGCGCCCACATAGGCGTCGGTTGGAAACCGACGCCAAATGGGGTTAAACGACCGACGCCAAAGGCCGTTTCTGTAGTAGTGAAAACTATAGAATTAACCAGACATTAGATGTTCTGAATAGCGTAAAATCCATCAGCAAGGTCTATACCGTGAAGGAAGAAATGTTCTACTGACAGGTAGTGTCCATGTTGAGATAGTCGGAGCGCACCAGATAGGTACTCGAGACTAACCCAGTGAGGACAATCTCCTTGAATGAGTAAGGTATTCAACATTAATTGAAGATTCTGGTGGTACATAGTGCAATTTAATTAGGTTCAGATACTACTCAATAGGTATGCCCTTAGTAACTACGGATGCAGGTAGTTAGGCGAAGTGCTTTGACTTTCTGCCCAAGTACCCAGATTTAGAAGAGAAGTCCAGTTTATCTGGCCAACTATTTAGCTGTCGAGAGCAGGCGTGGCGAGCCATGTTGCAGGCAGTGGAGCTAGTTTAATTGACTTAGGGCCTCGACTCTACTCTATTTTTTATATGTTGAGATTGTATCTTGCTATAGTACTTCCACATATTTTGATACACTTCATGTGAACCTATGACATAATACAGAATAAAAGATTAATAAATATATTAGTTTATATTTTTTGGGACCTTAGTTTAGTTTATATATTAGTTATAGTTATTATTAGAACTGTTTCCATGTGAGATGATTTACAATTTCTAACAAACATAAACCTTGATTAGTGGGTATGGGTCTTGTCATTATATGTGATAAAACATTTGGCATTGTAGAACATCTCCCCTTAGGTCATCGTAGTAGTCTAATGAATTGTGAAAAGGTACCCGAAAAGTGTGGATTTACTTGCTTTATGGTAAGAGTGTGTCTAAATGGGAACTATCAGACCTGACGTGAGCAAAGACATTCGATGATTACACTTCTTCATGTAATTGGTGTGGGACCCCATGTCGTGAGGGCCTACCCATAACTCAATTTAGTTGTCCAACTAGTTTGTGTTTGGCACTTGATGTATGCATCATCTGTCTGTTGTGTATTGTATGATTTTGGTTGACACTTCTATCAGGAACATATCTAAAGAGTGCTACTGAGGCTCTAGCCCCTCCCCCTCTTCTCAAAAAATCTAAAAATATAAAACAAAACTAAATATATAGGCATATACAAGAACTTCAAAATTACTAACAAAAAGAATAATTTACCAGATTGGCATACATTCATTATTTGTATCCGTTCATGCGGGTTCAATTCTTTGTACTTACAAAAAAATTGTATGTCAACTACCATGTCCTAGATCAAAACTAATATTTATACATATACATTAATTTCAATTTTCTGAGGACAAAGAATGATTGTTTGTATCACCACGACCTCTTGTATATGCTGGTGATGTTTCAACTCCTTGTTGCGACAATCCGGGGTTGTTAGTTTCTGGTTCCGCCACTAACGTCTCTCGAGTGCCTGAGTGCCCCTAACATATTTCCATGTGCTTGTGTAAGTAGCCTAGCCACTTAGCGCTTACGACCTAGATGTAGTGAGCTTGTAGAGGACCGTCGTGCTATATCGTTGATCTTAGTTGGTGCTGAAAACCTGAGATTGATATGTATGGTGGGCTACTCGGATCTATTCAGATGGTTGTTGTTCGGTGGGTAGATCGAAGTAACCAGGACAACAAGTTTTATTAATCGAATATAATGTACTGTTGGTATTGTTTATAACTACTTGAATGCTGTACTGTTTAGCATTTAATTGTTTTTTGCCCTAGCGATCTGGTGTGTCTTCACGAGAAATAAATGTGTGTGAATCTGACCGACGGTCGAGGACGTCGGTCGAATAGAGTCCTTTGCTCTCCCGGCGGGTTTACAACAACAGCTTTTGCCGCTTTGGCTTTGCTTCGACTCACCTGCATAGGATCAGTGACCTGAAAAGAAAAAAGGAGGGAGAAAAACTCGCACCGACTTCACTAGCTGCCAATATAACTGATAAACTTTACAACTAAGCTTCACTAGCAACTTTACCGTTCCGTAATCGCTTCCAGCTCACAAAGAAAGATTAACCCCTCCAAGGCTCCACCAATCCCCGCCAGGGTCGACCTCATGCTTAAGGTGGACAGGTTTATACCGACATGGCCCAAAAGCGTTCACGCTGCAGAAGAATGAGCTGGCGCCGTAGCCAGTCAATCCTCGTCACCAACCATGAAATGCATGTCTCCTCCTTTGCCCATACGTGCACCAACTTGGGTGCAGCTGCCCCTAAATTGCACCATCAGCGTGCTTTCACGCCTCATGGCTGAGCTTGTATCCCATGGATGGGAGTGCAGGTTTAATTGGGAACCCTAGAACCCCAACACCGTTGGCCAAGGCAGGGACCCATCGCAGTGGTCCTGGAAGAGTAATTGATTGATTTGGCGTATGTATGTTTGACTGAAGAGGACATCTAGCTGTTGAGCCACGTCAATAGTTAATAAGAACAATCAATTATAGATAAACTTGTCAAATTGGACAAAATCCCGGGCATTTATGGGTTGACCCAAGACTTGGGTGATGAAATTTTCAGCCCACCGATAGTCACACAAACTCACGTTCACTTGTAAGTTACAGGTTTCGTGGGGTGACCCGTTGGCCCACGAGTAACCCGTTTAACTAAATAAATTACATAAAAATAAATATAATGTTACTATTAGAATAATTACGATGATTTACTAGACCAATTAGTTGTTAAGAGTTCCTATCTAAATCTAAATTTGTCCAACAAGATCTAATATCGAAAAGATATATTTGCAAAACACACATATACATCTATTGCATTATTTAATTGTATTGTCACACTTATGTTCAATTGTGTTACTACATATAGATCATAGTCATATATTGAGAATTTTTTTTTAGCAAAATCCTCCAACTTTATTCAATGTGTAATTTGGACATTATTACAAGGTCTTTTGTCACAGGCATACATACTCATGATGCAGTTCGGTGGACTGGCATAGTAGGTTTGACGCAAGTTACTTCTGAGGTGCATTTTAGCTAGCTTGTCAGCTACTTGATTGCCTTCTCTTCTACAGAAAACTAAACTGGAGGTGTTTGGCAAATCCGCCTTAATCTTCGTCGTCCACAGCGAGCAACTCAGCCACTCTCCTTCTTCCTCCTTTAGCATCTTGATTGCTAGAAGGCTGTCTGATTCAATGATCGTCTGAGTCCAGCTTCTGCTCTTGATTTGCTCACAGGCTAAAAGGATTCCAGCCAACTCAGCAGCAACCACCGAACCTGCTTGTGCTTTCCTTACCCAACCGCCTAGCCAATTGCCTCCGGCATCTCTAGCCACGACTGCCACTGCAGCCTCCTCCCCTTTCACTGCGGCGTCGACGTGTCAAGTGTGTCCCTACCTCGATCCGAAGAGCAGTCCAGCAGCAGTGCAACTTCACCATCACTGACGTGTCAGGTGGTGACGCAGAAATAGATTGTCCTGAAGCTCGGCCGAAAGTGTCAAAGCATTTTAGGATTCTCCTCATTTGCGTTCTACTAGCTTCAGCAAAAAGGATAAGATCATCGGCAAAGCACACATGTGCAATTTGCATACCGGATCTACCCAGTTTCACTGGTTTCCACTTGCCGCTCGATACCTTGTCCTTGATTAATTGAGACAGTCGCTCGAGGCACAGCACAAAGACATATTGAGAATTTTAATTACACATTAAAGAACTTTACTTAAAAAGAATACGTGGTTAAATGAATTTAAAACAACTTAGTTTTATTTCTAGACATGTATAGTGGTTGGCTGTTTTTATACTAATTTTATGTAAAAAAAAACAAGAGATTGGTCTTCTTTCACCAATAGAGTAGCAACTTGCAAAATATTATTTTATTAAACACATATAATATAGGAAAGGCACTGGGTGTAATTTAATTTTTTTTTAATTGATCCGTTTAGAATCAACCCAAACCCAAACCCCACCCATCTACTTAACAAATCTAACCATGGGGACGGCAGGGATAGAGCGGCTAATCACCTACCCCACCCTTCCGCAATCCATGTCCAAGGGACAAGCCGACTGACGGAAAGGAATAATTGGGCAACGTGATGGCTGCCATGCTGGAAACTTACAAGGGAAATGGCATGTGGGCCCGCCAGTCTGTTTTAGGGTTAGAGAGTCACCAGAAGCTCGCTCAGACTCCTCGCATCTCTTCTGTCGGTGGAACTGGTGTGTACAAGGGAATCGAAAACGCCTCCTTAACGCCATTGGCGGGGGACCTTGGCCGTCTGTCTTCGATTTCCGGGGCGGACTTCCATCATTATCCTTCCCACTCCCAGCCGACCGGCATTTCAGTAACCGTTACTTTTTGGTAGTGATGACGGTGGGGTCCGCTTCTTTTATTGATAATTTTGTCATTAACGATCTTCTGCTCCGTTACAGTCACAGTTTTTTTTTTAATACCTTTGTTTACATTCAGAGCTGGTTCCGTGCTGGCATCCAAATTCCACCAACCCGATCGACATGTTTACCCTTACACCCCTATTCTTCCCAAATTCCACCAATCCAAATTCAACCAGACTATATATGACTACATATCTTCCCAAGTAGTACCTACCTTGCTTACTCATCAACTTGTACACCACTCCTGCCCTTACCACGTGATTTCCTATAGACATATATAGTCTCTTATTTAATCTCTATACTATAGCCTCTTCTATTATTTATACAAGTTCTCTTTCGGCGTCCTTTATGGACACTGTACGATTCGCCAATGCAATTAATAACTAACATCACACAACATAGTTCTTGGTGTGCGTCTGTCAGCTAGACGGCAATCACCTAGCTGATGCAACCATGTGCTCGTCTTAATTGATGTCGCTATTGTTTACACTCAAGGTGGTACTTTTAAAGGACTGGATCCCAAAACGTAAACTCTAACTCCAAGAGCTGTTTCAACTGCTTTCCTGGATGTGGCTGTATTGGATTGTATATATAAGTCATTTGCTGCATTGGATTGCATTTATATGTTCAGTGGTTTCAAGTGTAGCTTTGATTAAGAGCTAGTTTGCGTCAGGTGTTTACAAATTCTAGTATTCCATGTAACAAATTTGTAGAGTCTTGATATTTCAGCCAACCTTGTTAGTTCTGGAAGTCGTCGGCTACTAGCTTTAGGACAATGCACCAATCGTCTAATGCGCCCAGAAAAAAGTATCACGCCGAAGTCCAAAAACCCGCCTATTCTATCGGACTTCGTGAATATCAATCGGGGCCCTTGGACCCAGAAAATCGAACAAATCATACATTTTCAAGCATATAATAGATGATGGATTTTTAATTCCATTTCAAATGTGTGGGAGGCCGTGATGCAGCGAACCGCACGGCTAATAAACAGACAGCTATGTGGTATTATGTTGCTTCTTTGATTTAGTTAGATGATGAAATTAAAGACTAACTTTGTGACAATAGACCTCTAATGCATCGGACCAACATAATCTTTGTTAAACTAAAAGTTTATATTTAGTTAGATCAGTGACCTACTTATCCCATGAATAGGTTTTTTGTGAATAAGTCGTTAAACTATTTTTGAGTTAGAAGAGACATTAGTCTCCCCCCTCCCTCAAAGAACATATGTCAGAGCCCGAATGAATGCAAGAGTGGTAAATATTGTGCGCAACAGGAGGTTCGAACCCGGGTCCCCCGGGGAGGACCTACCGTGCTCAACTATCCGCGCTACACAGACCGGATAAGTAGTTAAACTATTGGTAAGATACGTATAGTAATGAATAGTAGAGAAATTAATGAACTTTAATATAATCTATACAAGAGTTAAAAGTAAATATGCATTGTGGATTGAAAGCATAACTTAAAGATATATTACATTTTTTTACATTACACATTACGATCTCTTGCAGTAAAACTAGCCAGAACTTGACTCTCATCTAGTTATTAAAACTATTACTAATATGACTATTAAACTAACTATTTTTCTTCTCCTAAACTCACATGGATCATACATCCATGACAAACCTACTTTTGTGTGACTTACCATACAAATCTTAAGGTGTAACATCGAAAACATAATACTATTAGTTAAATTAGCCTTGCTTTGTAGTTAGACTTGTCAAACGGAAAAGGTGGGACGAGTTTGGTGTAGCAACCTTGATTTTTCTCACCCTTACAATTATGCAGATCTAGACCCATAAGATGCTAAATTGTGTCCAACAACCTCCCTTGCCCTCAATTGGATGACATTGACTCACATTATTCTCGATAAATGATACAAATATAATTAAATGTCACACTTAGCTTATCTGACTAATGTTTAGTATGTATTTTGAATATGTAATTTGAATATTGAGTGCTCTCAACATCATCCTCCTGGATCTAAACCTTTTAAGTTATAAGCGGAGGAAATTTGTAAAAAAACGAGAAAGTTTGATGAAAATAAGTGTTAAAGATTGGAAGTATGAGAATTTTTCAAAGAAATACAAATTGACTTGGACTTAACCAAGTCAGCAATCCAGCCCAAACATGCTCAAGAAATATGACCACATGATCCTTGGCCACATATCATCACCCATGCATCAATCCGATGGTAGAAGAGTAATCATCTACCTTGTGTTAGGCTAGTACAACAACCTTGGGACCCATTTTTATCTTGGTCGATCTAGCTATTCATGCCCTTTTGGGATAAATTCAAATCACCATCTTCTTCCTTTCTCTTCCATCTTTCATTTCCACAACTTCTTTTACATTTTTGTTCATCAGAATTGATTCCTCACATCCTTCTTCTTCCTCCTTTTCGACAACACCACTGTAGGGTGTTTGGCCCTATGTCACCCTCGGTGAGAAACGAGACACGCTTCAAGTCCACACTAACCCTCAGATCTCATGCAACCACTTTTTGTCCCTCAGTGGTTCAAGATCCCAACCCTTTCTCTTACTACTCGGCTTCATGGCAGTGGCTAGTGTGAGCATAAGTAGTACGTAGCCGGCAGGGATGCTGGGAGAACTAGTCTGAGCCCCTTGGACGACCAGTTGGGAGCAGACCATGGACGACGCAGTCCACTGATAGGGGTGCAACATACTGGCCATCCTGGCCATTCAAGAAACCCTACATGCCTTATGACTAGTTGATCATTTTTGTGCCCTAATGTGACTAATTGACCTAAGCTTGGCATGAAATATGATCTATGTTACATGCTATATTTGGAGCTCTAATCTTACTCAAATCCCCCCTAACAATCACCCATGTTATCTAATGCTTTAAAATAATTTGCTTATTTATCCTTATGACAATAAATCAAAATTGATCTCATTTAGACACTTAGGATTACTATGCATGACTATAAATGACTTGAAATGACAATGTCGATGCTTATGTTGACCCTCATAGTCAAATCTTAGGACATCCATTTAAGATCTTGAAACCCTAATCTTATATCCATGTTTTAGTTGTGATGTGCCAACCTCAGATCTAAATGAATCTATGATGTGACATATCATGATAATGACTTTAGTTTGAGATATTTAAAAAGTGTTGTAGGAAGAGATATCTAGAGTTAGGTGAAACATCCAACCAGCATGATAATGACTATGATGAAATAATCTTGTTGGATTTAATCAAATCACCCTTATTTGTAATCCCATGACCACTGTTATGACTTCATCGCCAAGATCTAGTCAAGTTTCTAAATATGATTTTCTAAATCATGTGGTTAACTTTATGCTCTGATAAAGGTATGCACTATCTACCTATTGGCCGAACTAGTGGTATTGAACTTTTTTGTATGTATGTTTGCTTAAAATGTGTGTCTTTATATACTTGTTTGAGCTATTGTTTCCCTATGATTAGTACTTTTGTTTATCTTGAAATATGTTGAACAAACCTTGAAACATAATCATAGATGTCTATTATGCAAACCTTGTGCACCTCCCTTTAACCTTTATGTAAAAGGTTGGGCATCATACTTGAGTTGTCAGGAAATGGAGGAACATGTTGATAGTAGGGTTAAAGCCTAACTTTAAGTCCTATAGTCTATCACATTGAAACATGTGTCATTAGTAGCAATGGATTTAATGACCCTCACTGACCCTTCCTCTGGTAAATGGCCATGATATTGTTGGTATAATAGAGATGAACTTAAAACATGCTTGCATTGTGATGAGAAAGTATTTAATGTTGTTGATTTCTATATTTTTATTATATCAAGTTTTGTAAAGCATATGTGTTCTCTTAAACCTGCTTTGTATCTTTTATAGCGTACTCAACAGAGTTGTGTTGATGTGTACTCACTTTAGATTTTAGGTAACAGGTACACAATGAGCATTACAATAATCATACTTCAATTTCATTATTATATTTTCTACTCCTTGTAAGAACCCATTACACTAAACGAGATTACTCAAAACATAAAACACAATTAATCACCAATTAACCATATACCCAAAAATATGTGTAAATTAAAACTGATTTCAACGTCAGCACCCGCTCAAAAACATTTGCATAAGAGCCCAACATCTTTCTTATATCCATACTATGACAAGAATTTGATACAAATTGTTCTATCTCCTTAGACACAAGATATATACACAGGAGAACAATATTTGTATATGCCACACAACAAACATTAACATGCTAAAAAAATTTTGATTCGTTTGAAACACCATATACAAAATTTTCCTGCCTGGACCTAAGAGTACAGGGATGACTTTAGGACACACTAGATATCTAATCAACTTTCTCAAAGATTCATTACCATAACTCCTCTTTACTTCCACGAGGTTTGTTTTTACCACTTCTGATTACCTAAAAAGGTGTGGCGAACCACAAGGGTGAGACCCATGTCCCAGTAAGAGATATAACCTCCAACAACATTTATTGATTCCAACATTTTTAGGTAATGAGATAGTGTAAGAAGTTTAATCATATATAACAAATAAGCTCAACAACATTGATGATTAACAAAATACATAAAGGAGCAGATACTAACTATCTTCATTATCTAGACTATTCTCATATCCCTAATAACAATATAAGGAGTGTAGTAGCATCAACATCTATAATATCATGAATAAGTCTAGTATCGTATGCATAGCTAACTACATCAGCATGTCTAACAGGTTGAACATATCAACATCATAAGAAGAGCTAACAACATAAGCACAACTACCTGGATAAGCATGATTATTAGTATATGCATCTCTAGTTACAAAGACATGGCTAGCATGCTAAACATAACTAACAACATGAGATAGCTAGCATCATGATTATAATCAGTAGTAGCAGTATAGTTATCAACACAAGCATATCTACTGTATGTACGCATCTACAATCTTAAGCATATCCACAACCTAAGTATATATACTATCTCTTAATTGCACTAAGCATCATCTTTATGTTAAGATAACAAACAAGGGTTATCATCCAATGTGAAATGTCGTGTATAACCCTAAACAAATCTACTACACAGATGTATTACATATTTTATTAAACCGTGAGGAAATTGAGGATACCACTCAAGTTCCAACTGAACACCGTTGGATCACAATCATTTCCATATAAGATATAGGAAGAGTCAGACTCCTAAGATCTTCTCCGCCCCCTATCAGTACGGGTCCACCACAACGACACATAAGGTCAAGCTACTAACAACCTAGTCTGTCCTTGGAGGTCACGACGCTAGTGAAAGGAGGTGGGTATGCATACCCTACCATCTGAGGTACAACTACGATTCTCCTCCAATCTATGCACATATATAATCACTGAGATACGACCGCAACCGTTCTCAAACTGAGGGCTAGGTATGACTGCAGTCATCCTCCCTAAACACTTGAATTTAGGATGACAAACACCCCACATACTCATCAGTATGCACTTCGAGTTTCCCTTAGGAATACTCATTTCACCATCTGGGAAGTTTTGACACTTAGATGGATCCATGCAACATGGCACTACATTGAGTTTCACTTGATTAGTTATGTTGATTGGGTGAATTAAGGCTGCATCAAACAAGTAGGCATACAAAACCTAATTCACTTATAGCAAACATATAAATATCACAACTTTAGAAGATATAAAATGTGTGAATCATAATTTCGCATCTCATCATCACATGGTACTATTCACTTTCCATTCATGAGGCTACACTAGTCATCATACTATCACAAGATATAAATCCTTTTTACAATATCACATGGTATCAACCCTTATCAACACAAGAGGATTACACCTCATTCAGGGCTCAACCATGCCCAAAGGTCATCAAGACCATCATACTATTCCCTGCAAGATCATCACTATCATTCCATGCCTTATAGCAAGGCTCAACAACACCACTTACATATAATACACCAGATCAGCACAATATTGCATGAATGAGCTAGGAGATATTCATAAACAATCATAGAAGAGTTATATTAACATTAAGAATATTCCTTTATAAAATCAATATGCAAGGAATCTAGATATGATTAACCTTCATCATATTCATAATGCACCCGTTTAGCATAAGAAAGTATCAACCATGTGGCTATGATAACCACCAATTAACACATTAAGGTTATGATCATATTAAGGTGGTTTTTTCACCATCATTCTGTCATATAAGAAGGTTAAACATGAATACTCATATTTATCTATTTGCATTAGAGTTAGGTTCAACAAGATAAATTATATTAATGTTACTAATCAACACTCATACCTAAGCCCTAACTCACGACATCCCCATTAAATCATGGATGCATAAAGTGAAGCATCACCATCACATTCCATAGTATTAAAGCTAGGTATAATAAGCTATACCTCATTAGTGTTACCCATTAATTCCTTACGATGATAATAAATCATAATTATACGAGGGAAAGGGTAATACTACAATTTTAAGGCATTGAACCATCAAATTCTCATCATCACCATCATATCATTACACTACATGCTTCACCCAAAACATTGAGAATATTGAGGCATCAACTTCTAACCATTATATTTTGAAAAGGTAAAGCCATTGGTCGTTTACATAAGTAAACATCTTGAACAAACCACCTATGAAGTCATTGAGTTGTGCTCTAGAAAGAGTCACCATCTAACCCTAGACATCCCTTGATTAACAATATAAAAAGTTCCATTGAGAGTAGGGTAAAACCCACAAGTCATTGTTTATTTAAAAAAAACCGTCAGTAAATGAGCTTCTTAAGTTGATCTCATAAAGGAAACCATTTAAATCACTTTATTAGGATCATCATAATATATTTAGGCATAATTCCAATTTATTGGATGAAGAAATGTTAGATCTTAACCATTAGGTCAAGTTCATATATTAAAACCATCAATTGGAGTATATGTCCGACCATTGCATCAAATGACCCAAGAAACCATTAGTTTAAGGCTTAATTGATGCCACAACTACATGCTTAACTCACCACAGGTTGTGGATACCTGATCAACCATCACTAGTGGCCATTAAGAAACCATAGGTTGTTAGATCAACACTATATTCATTAATCACCATCGAATATCAAACTAATATCACCATTGATTGATAGCATCATTAGGGTACTTAGTTGTTAATCACTAAGCTTCTAATTATGCCAACACCTGACCTAAGGGGTGAAAGTCAGTTGACACCCTTGGTCACCACCATCAGTTGTTGCAATGGTACCACCATGGAGTCATGTGTTTATAGAAGAAATCAACTTTAAACCCTAAAATTGACCATTGGTTGATAGGTGTTTAGCACCATCGGTTGACAAAACAACATGATACAAGTCATATTATACCTTAGGAATAACGTACACATGATCACAAGTTCATCTATAACTGAAATCAGAAAAGGGAACATTATAAAAATTGAAATCCAAGTCAAGCATAGCTTTTTAGTGCATGGATCATCATTTAAAAGTAAGAACATGAGCTAGCAATCTTATGATAAGCAATAAACGTAGAGCAAGTTATGAAACTTGCCTCTAATTAGAAGATAAAATCCCAAACAGAAGAAAACATGAGCATATAGGGTAGAAAATCGAAGCATTAGTTGTGAACTTGTCCATCTAGCACATTTCTTCATCAAATGAGCAATCCCTAAGCATAAGGAGCAAGAAAGGTAGGGTTTTAGAGATTCAGAGCAATGTCTAGCATGGAACAACAAGGTTCCGACCTGGAGAAAGGTAGGAGAAAGGGTAAAAAAGAAATAAATGGAGGAAAGAAGGGGATTCTTACTCTTTTAGGTCAAGATCACTAGAAGGAAGCTTTTTAAACCCTAAAAGGAAGTCAATTGCAACCCTAGATGCTTTTTCCCTAAGAAGATCCCCACTTTCTTCTTCCTTGGATAGGAACTTCGCAACAGCATAGAGGGAGAATGATGTTCGTAGGAGGAGGGAAGTGGTGGAGATAAAATGGTTCATTTGGGTGCTTAGGGATAAGTATATAAAACTTTAAGATAAAGAAAAAGAAAAAGTTGAAGTTCTAGTATCTTTCCAAGTGTCCATGGCCTTAAACTATTAAGAATATACATGCACACACACAATAAGCTGACCCACATATCATAGAGACCTTCTTATCCCTCTTTTCTTGAATTTTTAAGCAAAACAAATAAATCATTGGTTGATAGCTCCTAAAGGTAGCTCATCCATAAAGGGGTAAACCCTAAAATACCCTTGGAGAAAACACCTTCAAACCAAAGTTCAACCAGGAGTCCCATGGTTCAAAAACATCAAGAATGATAATATAACATCAAAGAAACATAATTAATATGACAAATTGCAAAGAAAACCTCTCGATTGGGTAAATTGTAGAAAAGTACATAAACTTGCATAACTTGCTCAAACAATGTCCAAATTGGACCAAATTTGAAACTTAAGCTTGTATTATGATTTAAAAGCATGTCACAAGGTTATATTAGGGTTATGAAAATTCAATTATGATAATTAAGCTTGTTCAACACTTTAAGAAAAGTTAGGGGTCTCACAACCATAAACCCCTAATAGGGATCTCACTCCCAAAATCGAAGGTACACATAGATGGACACTTCTCATGCACATCATCCTCAATATCACACATGGTTACTTCCATATTATGTCAATGTCACATTGCTCTTATAGAGTTCATGTTATTCTCTTTCAATTCATACATATCTTATCTTGGGTCAGCACAAAAACCCCCACATAAGAAGACATTTGCAAATATGGAACATAGAAACTTATTGTGCCACATGTACACATCTAATAGTAACTTTCAACTTTAAATTCTAGCTATCATCTTGAAATTATATCTATTGTATCAACACATTATTCAAAATTCATACTCGCTAGCTCTTATCAAACATAGAACATTATGTATCTCTTCTCATATGTAACTTTACAAGGTTTCATCTCTATTCTCCTTTAATGGTTGTTGTAATTAACAAATCAATCAACCATGTAGGCATCCCCTAATTTTCAAGAACTATGAGGAATATGTTTTTATAGGATTCTCCAATCATCTCAATGGTGGACTAACATCTGTTTGGTTGAAGAATCATACACTTGTATGTAACCGTTAACAAATATAACTTCCTGATTGACCTTGTTAGGGGTGGAGCAACGACATTGTCTTCATCTTATCAAGATTCACATAACATACTTAATAGAGGTATCAGAACTCCAAGAGGATAATCTAGTCAACCCCCAACTCACTCTTTCTATAATTGTCACATATAAGTACAGTTGCTTCAACATTCTTAAGGTTTAGCAAAGATGTTAACCATATTAATGACCATCTCTAAAATATGTTGAGATTTCATCATTCAAAGCTTGCTACAACTTGTAAGACATGACCTAAACACTCTGGTTCTCTTATTCACAATTTCTATTGGTACATTGGTTAGTCTAAAGGACATAATCCTAAACTCGTCATGGTCATGTAACTTGTGTCATCCACTCTAACTCTTATCCATTGATATTTTGATCCTAGGTTTATCTTAAAGGAACAAGGTAACACATGTCTACTGATCAACAAACCATCTATCCTTGATAGTGGTCTTTCCCATCTATCACTAGACCATACACAACATTATATAATAACTTTTGTTTTTCCTTCCAAACCACATTTAGAGGATCATCGTCAACTCTTTCTCTCTCTAAGGGAGATGAATACTTGGAATGTTTATTTAATAAACATCTCCAACCTTTACATACTTCCCATATTGTTGATACATCTTGGATACTAGGATTTATTACCTTGGTATCCACCTCATGTGCTATAAGGAACTCACGTCCTCATCTCATATAGTTTTACCAACACAATCAAATCTTAAGACGTATAAGAGGAGTCTTCCTAATTATGGAAGGCTCAAAAGCAAATTCATCATAGACTTTATGATCTAAGAACCATAGCCCAAGCAACTTTATGCTATAATAAGACAACCAACCTCATGTTTACAATGAATCCACACATACTAAGTGGAAATGATCCACTTGAAAGATGTGCCCTAGACAGGAAAGACACAAAGGTAAACACACTTCCCACATCATAGAAACATTGTTCAAGGGTCACTAGAAAAAAGGTAACCAATTCTATTTTCATTATGTAGGTTACAGCTTCTTATGTATCATTTTACCTTTTTCATTTTGGGTTCCTTGCCATTAGCATAGGAATCATCATGATTAACATATCTCATTACTCCTTACTTGATGACTATTTATCCCACTAGGGTATGTTCTCATATTTTATTATGTTTTTCAACCACTTATCAATAGGTAAATCATCATATTCTTCATTTTCTTCATTAAACATGGATCATCTCCCTTAATTTCTTTCACATGCCATGCTGATTTTACATTAACATTTTCTTACACACATAGGTTGGTCTGAGATTAACTCAGGTTCCACCTTATTCCTTTGTCATTGTTCCCATTTATCTTCTCATTTTTACTTATTATAGGAGTTCTCTCCATCTTATGTGAATTTCATACCTTGAATCACTTTATAAGAACAAACTTATCTTTTTTTTACTTTATTATCTTCTTGAATTTCATCTTCTAGAACTCCTCTTTTGCTTATTTGTATTTGGATTTAGATTTCATGGTATTATATCTTTCTCTTATAGTTACTAAAAATTCAAGTTTTGATAGATAATGATGTAATCCTCATCTTCTCTTGAGGTAATATTGAGTTATCTGCACCATGATTTCTGCTTCATTATGCTCTTTAGATTATTTCAAAATGACTACTTGATCAGAGTAATAAAAAAATAACAATCTAAAAGTTCCATACCTTTTCTTCAATAATTGAATACCTGGCCAGGGCACCCAAATACTGAGATTAGGCAATATGCACCATATTTTAATGTCGTATTCCTAATTTTGACATCAACCTAGTCCTAAGTCCTAGTGTCCCTGTAGACTCATTGAACCTAAAGTTTTGATACCAACTTGTAAGAAACCTTTACGCTAAACAAGATTACTCAAAACATAAAACACAATCAATCACCAATTAACCACATACCCAAAAATATGGGTAAATTAAAACAAATTTCAACGCCAGCACCTGCTCAGAAATATTTGCATAAGAGCCCAACATCTTTCTTATATCCATACTATGTCAAGAATTTGATACAAATTGTTTTATTGCCTTAGACACAACATATATACACATGCGAACAATATTTGTATATGCCACACAACAAACATTAACATGCTAATAAAATTCTCATTCGTTTGAAACACCATATACAAACTTTTCCTGCTTGGACCTGAGAGTAAAGGGGCGACTCTAGGACACACTAGACATTTAATCAACTTTCTCAAAGATTCATTACTCTAGCTCCTCTTTGCTGCTACAGGGTTTGTTTTTTCCACTTCTGATTACCTAAAAAAAGATGTGGCAGACCCATGTCCCAGTAAGAGATATAACCTCCAACAACATTTATTGATTCCAACATTTTTAGGTAATGAGACAGTTTAAGCAGTTTAATCATATATAACAAATAAGTTCAACATCACTAATGATTAACAAAATACATAAAGGAGCATATAATAACTATCTTCATTATCCAAACTATTCTCATATCCCTATTAATAGTACAAGGAGTCTAGCAACATGATCATCTCTAACATCATGAATAAGTCTAGTATCATATGCATAGCTAACAACATCAACATGTCTAACAGGTTGAACATATCAACATCATAAGAAGAGCTATCAACATAAGAACAACTATCTGGATAAGCATGATTAGCAGTATATGCATCTCTAGTTAAAAAGGCATGGCTAGCATGCTAAACATAACTAACAACATGAGATAGCTAGCATCATGATTATAATCAGTAGTAGCAGTATAGTTATCAACACATGCATATCTACTGTATGTACCCATCTACAATCTTAAGCATATCCACAACCTTAGTATATCTACGATCTCTTAATTGCACTAAGCATCATCTTTATGTAAAGATAACAAACAAGGGTTATCATCTAATGTGAAACATCATCTATAACCCTAAACAAATATGCTACATGGTTGTATTACATCTTTTATTAAACCCTGAGGAATTTAAGGATACCACTCAAGTTCAAATTGACCACTGTTAGGTCACAATAAGTGACATACAAGATATATGAAGAGCCAGACTCCTAAGGTCTTGTCC
The DNA here is from genome assembly GCA_963693085.1 of Alisma plantago-aquatica. Classification (NCBI taxonomy): domain Eukaryota; kingdom Viridiplantae; phylum Streptophyta; class Magnoliopsida; order Alismatales; family Alismataceae; genus Alisma; species Alisma plantago-aquatica. Next base: position 1,563,048,791 of record OY856409.1, on the reverse strand, counting down.
ACCCCCGATCAGTATGAGTTCGCCACAACGACACATAAGGTCAAGCTACTAATAGCCTAGTCCGTCCTTGGTACAAGTCACAACACTAGTGAAAGAAGGTGGGTACGCATACCCTACCATCTGAGGTACAACTACAATTGGCCTCCAATCTTGTCACATATATATTCACCGAGACATGACCATAGGCGTTCTCAAACTGAGGGCTAGTTATGACCGCAATCATCCTCCCTAAACACTTGAATTCAGGATGACAAGCACCCCACATACTCATTAGTATTGAGTTTCCCTTAGGAATACTCATTTCACCATCTGGCAAGTTCTAACACTTAGATGGATCTATGGCAAAGGGCACTATATGATTAGAGTTTGACTTGACTAGTTATGCCAATTGGGTGAATTAAGGCTACATCAAACAAGTGGACATACAAACCCTAGTTCACTTCTAGAAAGTAAATAAATATCACAACTTCAAAAGATATAAAATTTGTGAAACATAATTTCTCATCTCATCATCACATGGAACTATTCACTTGCCATTCATGAAGCTACAATAGTCATCATACTATAAGAAGATATAAATCCTTTTCACAATATCACATGGTATCAATCCTTATCAACACAAGAGGATTAAACCTCATTTAGGGCTCAACCATGCCCAAAGGTCATCAAGACCATCATACTATTCCCTATAAGATCATCATTATCATTCCATGCCTTATAGCAAGGCTCAACAACATCACTTACATATAATACACCAGATTGGTACAATATTGCATTAATGAGCTAGGAGATATTAATAACCAATCATAGAAGGGTTATATTAACATTAAGAATATTCCTTTATTACATCAACATGCAAGGAATCCAGATATGATTAACCCTCATTACATTCATAGTGCACATGTGTAGCATAAGAAAGTATCAACCATGTGCTTATGATAACCACCAATTAACACATTATGGTTATCATCTTAAGGAGGTTATTTCACCATCATGCCATCATTTAACAAGGTTAAACATGAATACTCATCTTTATCTATTTGCATCAGAGTTAGGTTCAACAAGATAAATTATATTAATGTTACTAATCAACACTCATACCCAATCCCTAACTCACGACATCCCCATTGTATCATGGATGCATAAAATGAAGCATCACCATTACATTCCATACTATTCTCAAGTATGAACCCACATATAAATCAAGGTGTAACCATTGGGTTATGGAATACTAGGGTTTCAACAACAATAAGAGAGTACTCCATGATTGTATTAGTCATTCAAGGACTATTCATACCCAATTACCTTCATTTAGTTATATTAAAGCTAGGTATACCAAGCTATACCTCATTAGGGTTACCCATTAATTCATTATGGTGATTATAAATCATAATAATATGAGGGCAAAGGTAATACTATAAGTTTAAGGCATTGAACCATCAAATTTTCATCATCAGAATCATATCATTACACTACATGCTTCACCCAAAACAATGGGAATATTGAGGCATCAACTTCTAACCATTAAATATTGAAAAGGTAAAGCCATTAGTCATTTACATAAGACCTATGAAGTCATAGATTTGTGCTCTAGAATGAGTCACTATCTAACCCTAGATATCCCTTGATTAACAACGTAAAAAGTTCCATTGAGAGTAGGGTAAAACCCACAAGTGAATGTTTATTTAAAACAAGCTGTCAGTAAATGAGATTCTTAAGGTGATCTCATAAATAAAACCATTTAAATCACTTTATTAGGATAAAACATTACATTTAGGCATCATTCCAATTTATTGGATGAAGAAACATTAGATCTTAACCATTAGGTCAAGTTCATATATTAAAACCATCAATTTGAGTATAGGTCTGACAATTGCATCAAATGACCCAAGAAATCATTGGTTTAAGGCTTAATTGATGCTGCAACTACATGCTTAACTCAACATAGGTAGTGGAGACCTGATCCACCATCAGTAGTGGCCATTAAGAAACCATAGGTTGTTAGATCAATACTATATTCATTAATCACCATCGAATATCAAACTAATAACACCATTGATTGATAACATCATTAGGGGTACTTAGTTGTTAATCATTAAGCTTATAATTAGGCCAACGCCTGACCTAAGGGGTGAACGTCAACCATCAGTTTTCATGAAGACAACACCATCAGTTGTTGCAATGGTACCACCATTGAGTCATGTGTTTATAGAAGAATTCATCTTTAAACCCTAAAATTGACCATTCATTGATAGGTGTTTAGCACCATCTGTTGCCAAAACAACCTTATCCAAGTCATATTATACCTTAGTAATAACATACACATGATCACCGATTCATCTAGAACTGAAATCGTAATAATGAATATTATAAAAATTAAAATCCAAGTCAATCATAGTTTTTTAGTGCATGGATCATCATTTAAAAGTAAGAACATGAGCTAGCAAGCTTATGGTAAGTAATAAACGTGGAGCAAGTTATAAAACTTGCCTATAATTATAAGATAAAATCCCAAATAGAAGAAAATACGAGCAGGTAGGGTAGAAAATCTAAGAATAAGCTGTGAACTCGTCCATCTAGCACCTTTCTTCATCAAATGAGCAAACCCTAACCATAAGGAGCAAGAAAGGTAGGGTTTTAGAGCTTTAGAGCAATTTATACTATGGAACAACAAGGTTCTGACCTGGAGAAAGGTAGGAGGAAGGATAAAATAGAAATAAATGAAGGAGAGAAGTGGATTCTTACCCTTTTTGGTCAAGATCACTAGAAGGAAGCTTTTTAAACCCTAAAAGGAGTCAATTGCAACCCTAGATGTTTTTTCCCCAAGAAGATCCCCACGTTCTTCTTCCTTGGACAAGAACTTCATAGAAGCATAGAGAGAGAATGAAGTTAGTATGAGTAGGGAAGTGGTGGAGAGAAAATGGTTTGTTTGGGTGCTTAGGGATAAGTATATAAAACTTTAAAATAAAGAAAAAGAAAAAGTTGAAGTTCTAGTGTCTTTGCAAGTGTCCATGGCCTTAAACTATTAAGAATATACAAGCACATACACAAGAAGCTGCCCCACATATAGTAGAGACCTAATTATCCCTCGTTTCTTGAATTTCCAAGCAAAACACATAAATCATTTGTTGATAGCTCCTAAAGGTAGCTCATCTATAAAGGGGTAAACCTTAAAATACCCTTGGAGAAAATACCTTCAAACCAAGGTTTAACCAGGAGTCATGTTGATAAAAAAATATCAAGAAAATAAGATAAAATCTAATAAACATAATTCATGTCACAAATTGCAAATAAAACCCCTCAATTGGGTAAATTGTAGAAAAGTACAAAATGTACATAAAATAACATAACTTGCTCAAACAGTGTCCAAATTGGACCAAATTTGAAAATTAAGCTTGTCTTATGATTTCAAAGTATATCACATGGTTACATTACTTTATAAGAATTAAATTATGATAATTAAGTTTGTTTAACACGTTAAGCAAGGTTAGGGGTCTCACACTCTTACCCTATTGGAATCTAATAACATGCAAATGGAATTCATATGGTTTGTTATATGGGACTAAGATTTTAATTTCACGTATTAGTTTAGATTATTTTTATATGACATGTTATTTCATAACTTGGTTCTTTTATATTGTTTATTGTGGATTAATTCATACATGTGGTAAGTGATATGTTCCATCCTAGAGATCGACACTCAGGTCATTTACCCATTGACATTGTAGTGATTTGGAATTTGGATTCAGGTAATAAACACATCGATGACAAATGGTATCAAATAAAATCACATATCTTATATGTATGTGTAATAACCTAATTACTCATATGAATATAAAAAAAATCTAAGTCAATAATGGTGAATCTAAGATGTGCAGGCTGGTCAATGCATGTGGAATGAATCACCTCCTATCCTCCAATCCGCATTGGCTGAGCTCTCCTTTGTATACCTACCTAGGAAAAGTGAATCTAAGACTAGATTAAACATTTTTTTCCTATAAAACTTAGAGAGTCTTATAGCATCTTATATCTTATATAAGAAATACCTCAAGCCACCTTAAGTGATTATTAGTTAGTTGTAATGCGCACTTACTCTATTGACAAATTGATTTCCTGATGTCCAAATTTTGGATGTATATGCATGGGAAAATAAAAATTGAATGAATTGGTAAGAGTTAATTATAATGAAAATGATGCAGTGATATGATCTTAACTTGAAAACCCAATTATAATTAATGAAAGTACTCTTGGAGTTAAGTAACATGTTGTAATCTTATAGATCATCTAATCTCAATTACACCAAATCAAGCACGTGTGTTTCCTATGTTTGAGTTAATGATAATGATCTCTATATGACGAAATAAGTAGCACTCTTGTTGTATAATTCATGATTAATGAGGTCCCTATTGGTTAATTCCATGTTGCCCTATTGTTGATTAAATCTCAATCATAATGAAGCAAACATTTACCCTAACTTTTATCTATCAAAACCATGCTTTGAAATTATTATGCATGTAGACTCTCAAAATCATGATGAAGAATCTTTGATACAAGAGGTATGCCGCTATTGATTACAATGGCACTTTTAATTTTGATTTTGACTAATATGATGAATATAGATCTCAATCTTGTCCTACTATGTTCTAATTCTCGAATAGTCCAATTTGAATTACCTTGACCATGAAAGAAAGGGAATGAAATTATAAAATTGAATAAGAAAAATCTTGAAACATGATTTCCATGTGATGATATTGATCTTTAATGTCAAAACGTTATGAAGTTTGAGTTGATAATTGATAATCTCCCAATTTTGATATGCTTTATAGTTCAGGGCTATGAGGGAAAATGTCTTGAGTTTTGGCTTATAACCCCCCTAACCTAGGTCACATCCCTATTATGATTGACTCTAAATTTTCACCTTGTTTATTATTTGATGTTTTAAAAAGGTAACCCCTTTAAAATGATTTTGATTCCTTGTCCTAAGTCTATAATAGGTTGGATATATGATGATATTAAAACTCGACCTTGAATATTGATTTGATGATGGTCTTTGAATATGATGATGTTGGCTATAGATGGTAATTCAATCTTTAGAAATACCTAGGTCTAGATCATTCATCAACCTAGAATATATGATTATCAAAATGATGTTGATGTCTCAAAATATTGCTCGAATGTTGCTTAAATTAATTTTGATTGTTTAATATGGATGGGTGATAATACATATGGTCTAAGTAGGATTTCTATACCATTTCTTTGAAGTGTTTTGGACCTATGACCTTGATGTCCAAACTTTGACTCTGGATAATGGTTTTTGAAATCTTAAGTTATGAGTATTGATCTTAATAATGATATAACTCCTATGATCACCCTATTTGAATCTTGAGATCACTCTCAATATATGATTGATGATGTTCATCTTCCCAAATTTCAAAAGAAATGAATGATGATTTTTTTGACCTCTCAATTAATGACTAACATATGATCTCTCATGTGGACTAGGGTAGGACCTTCCATTGATTTTGAACACAAAATCATGATATTAAAATATGATGCTTGTCTCAAATTGTTGAAATACAGAATCTCAATCATTGATGTTTAACCCTACATAGGCCAATGTAGAAGCTAGAACTGTAAATTTTAGGATTGAAAGTCATGATTTACTATAGATTCAAAGAGATTTATTCATTTGACAAAAAATGTGGTCTCTCTAGATTTGTGATTCATATGATGATCTCTCCAAAGTGATGATCTATGTGATGCTCTTTGCAATTCAATGATCTATGTGATTATGTGTTGACTATGATAATCGATTGATTGATTTCAGAATCATGTTTATGTTTAAAGTCATTATGATACCTTATGTGGACCACCATGAAAATTTTGATATGGAATATGAAGTCCCAATCTCTATTAACAGTTTTTGTTGATTTTTGGGATGAAGTTTCTTGTAAGGTGGGGAGGCTGTAACAACATCAATCTTTCAACAATGCACATCTAAACTCACAATATTATCAATTTTATTGCACAACATACCTCACCTTCAATTGGATGACTTTGAGTCACATTATTCCCAATAATTGATTTGGATGTGACTAAATGTCACATTGAGCTTATTTGACTAAACTTGAGTACGTAATTAGACTTTTGAATATTAATTTCTAATATTGAGTGCCTTTAACATCACCATATTGGGTCCAAAATATATATGTTATAAGTATATGAAATTTGTGACACAAAAACTAAAACTTCATACAAATTGGAGTTGTGGTTTGATATACATGAATTTGTGGCACAAAGACTAAAATTTTGAGCTCTTATATTTTCTTGCATATTATATTCACACTCAAATTCCAATTCAGTTTGAATTATCTTGATAACTCCATAGATCTATATACCTTTTTCATGTGTAATATTTATATTGACTTACATTCCATATTTCAATGTAAAATTTTATTCTTTTTTTTTATCTCTCAACTTGTATACGTTTTATTCTATCTTACATCTTAATATATTCCCAAATTTTCTCCATTTTTATGCCTAGTTAGGGAATCCAAAAGAAGTGCAGTTCCCAATACTTACTATCTTATTGCTATACTTAGATACTTAACCAAGTAGAAAATATTGAGTTCTATCATTATGCATTTTATTCAGCTTACTTTTGAACATTCATATTATCCTTTAGTGTTAGATCATATTTTTCACGTAGACTCCTCTAACCTAAGATTTCATATCATATTATAGGGACATCCCTTTTTATTATATCAAATATCATACCTCATAGACAAATCCCTAAACCTAAACATAAAGAAACTACACACTATATTCTCAACAAATATGACCCAAAATTGTATACAACAAATAAATGTATTTTTTCCTTTTTCATTTTTCAGAAAGTAGTCAAGAATAATCCACATAGATAAAGATCCACATTATCCTCTATCATCTAACCACATTCCATTCTCTTGATCCAAATTCATATCTAATTATATGCAATTTAATTTACATCATATTACATCTAAATGAAAGTAAGCATTTGATATACAATCCAACTTGGAAAAATGAGACCACATGGAAATTCTAATCTATTTATTATATATAGATTTTTTTACCTCGACCTCTCCACTGGATTGTGGTATACCTAAAGACATGTGAAACAACCATATGATTATCATATAGATTCCTAATGAGAAAAATCCTTCCACTCAATCTAAGTAACATGTATCAAGTAGATTATACAAATTTCATTTAAAATAAACTGGTAGATATAATATTTTAGGTCACATATGTTTCTAGTTCTAAGTACCCTCTATTTATCATAGTAAATATCATATTTATAATGACATTCATTTAATTAAATTCTAACTTCTTAACCCTATTCGAAATTATATGTATTATTGATTGGTGCATGCTAAATGCATCAGTGTTGTAATCCTATTACAAGACTGGTATGGTTTTATAATGCAAGAACTCTAGATATAAGAACTTAAAATTAAATGGTAATATGATCATATTTGTGACATCTCATTAGATAGACTAGGAACTGATCATGTAGTCATGAAGTGAAGTCAACAAAACACATGACTACAAAAAAAATTATTCAAATAACATATAAGCTCCATGAACAACAAGAGTAAAGTATATTGATCCCACCAAACTCTATGTATTAGAGTTTACATGTAATTCAACATTTAAAAATCATATCATATCAAGAATATAAGAAAAGACAGACGTTTGTCAATTAATAATAGGGTATATGATCTTCCCATTTTGTAAATATTCAATAACAACATATTAACGAACTAGAAATAGATGTATTACAAATTACATCCATTTCATATTCCACATGGATTGTTCTATTTTATATTTTCCATAAAAATACTCATATCCTTCCTCACCAAGTAAATGCCCCCACAGCTGATTATCGTATCAATGACTCATCGTCATTATTTTATGGATTTGTTAGAAACCCTAATATAGATAGATAGGACCCTAATCCACCACTAATTTACCTACAGATGACAAACAACACATTTAGTATTTCTACCATCATGTCCATATATTTAGTACACGAGATTGAAACAAATAGAACAAAATATCACACCTTAAATATTTCTTATGTTTCACAATATACATCTCATTAGAGTCTATTTTTCATGGAGATTATAATGACCTCAAATATGGACGTATTAAATCCAAATAAAACATATGATATGTGAATCAAATTTGAGTAGTATATAATATAGTATTAATAAATTTGATGACTTTGGGTCTTAGGCTTAAATTGAGTCCTCAATTCAAGTAAATAAAGGCACAATACTTTGATTGAGATATTATGATGATTAAATCTCAAATTAGGTTATTAAGAATATGATGAAGCTATTTGATCCATTTGAAGTCTAGGTCCTAGACATGGGCCCTACGATCCAAGAATTTATCTTTCTCCCACTTCATACTAGCAAATAAAATATTTACACTTTCTCCCATATAAAGATTCATAAGGGGCCATTCCTAAACTGTAATGGTAACTATTGGTATAGGTAAGTTCCATAATACTGAGACGATCATCCCAATTGCCACTTAATTGCAAAACACATGCTCTTAGGATATCCTCTTGGGTCTGAATTTTCCTCTCTAATTGTCCATCCGTCTGAGAATGAAATTTTGTGCTAAACTTCACTTTTGTTCCCAAGGAATGTTTCATATGATTCTAGAACTTAGATGTGAATTTTGGATCTCTATCAGATATCATAGAAACGGGCATCCCATGCAATTTGAATATCTGATCTACATAGACTTTGGCTAACTTTGGAATATCCCATGTTGTCTTAACTGGTAGAAAGTCAGAAGACTTTGTTACCCTATCTGTGGCATCCAACTTATAAAACACAAGATTAACTAAGCGGAAGCGAATCATTTGCAGCGGATTACTGAAAATCACTAAAAATTAAAACTTTTTGCAAAGAGATCCACACATAGGAAATCTTTTTCATCAAGAACAAAAATATAATATTTACATTCTATTTCATAAGTACTCAACCTGTACTATCTCTTCTCGAGGATTACAACATCAGCTGTCCTATTCAACATTATGTACGGACAGCATAAAACATCGAGGTATCAAGACAAAATCTCGAGTCGGTGATGAAAGCAATATCTATAAATCCTAAGGACCTGAGAGTACAGAGATGACACATAAGACTACTATCTATACAACTAGACATGCAGTATCTCCACCTGAGATATTACTACTGTCCTCGATGCTGCTGCTGTTCCTTCTCTGCTAAAGGTTTCCTGCCTCTTTGTCTGCGTCCACCTAAAAACATTGGATCCCACGTGGGTGAGACAATTGTAAATTGCCCCAACGGGGGATAAAACTCTCCGCTAAAACATTTTATTGCAATTTAAAGTTATGAAATTGAGCAGAGGTTAAGCAGTTGAAAGCATTCTCAACTTTGTAACCATTGCAACTATTTATGATAGAGCAATATATCATCTATTCTTTTAATAAGGAATAGGAATGACATGTATATCATTTATCCAACATGTTATACCATCATATCAAACTTTTCTTATGGCACTCAACATCTTGTTATGTCACCCATGAAACATTCTTGTTTCATTCTATTGGCCTTAGCCAACCTGTTAAACAAATAAAGAGATATATCTACCATGTACTCATTTGTCATTAATACAAGAATTGGATTAATACCAATCCTATATCATCATTACAGGCATTGGGTTATTACCAATCATGTGTTATCACTACAGGCATTTAGCCTCTGCCAGGTATTGGACTCTTCCAAACCTGATTACACTGCCAGGCATTAGACACTGCCAATCCTGATTTCACACCCAGGCATTAGACTTTAGCCAACCCTGATTACAGGCATTACGCCTCTGCTAGGTATTGGACTTTAACCAAACCTAATTATACAACCAGGAATTGGACTTTAACCAACCCTAATTTCACAGCCAGGCATTGGACTCTACCAATCCTGATTTCACAGCCAGGCATTGGACTTTAACCAATCCTGATTTCACAGCCAGGCATTGGACTCTAACCAATCCTGATTTCACAGCCAGGCATTGGACTTTAACCAATCTTGATTTCACATCCAGGCATTGGACTCAAACCAATCCTGATTTCACAGCCAGGCATTGGACTCTAACCAATCCTGATTTCACAGCCAGGCATTGGACTTTAACCAATCCTGATTTCATAGCCAGGCATTGGACTCTAACCAATACTGATTTCACAGCCAGGCATTGGACTTTAACCAATCCTGATTACAGGCATTACACCTCTGCCAGGTATTGGACTTTAACCAAACCTGATTACACAGCTAGGCATTAGACTCTAACCATCCCTGATTACACAGTTCATGGAATTTAATTCCTTTAACTCATCATTGATCATTGCATACTACTTTAGGCTCTGAACCCTGAGGTTAGCCTACATAGCTTTACACATTCTTTATTGAATACAGTTGTTCCTCTTATTAAGTTTATTAAAGCATTATCCTTTCTTATAATAAACTTTTATAATCATTTTGGTACCTCTCACTATGCCATAATTGCTCTCATGGCTCATAAGGCCAATAAAGCATCTTGTCACCTCTCACTAGGCAACATTTAACCATATGGCTCACAAGGCCATTAAACATCTTGTCACCTCTCCCTAGGCAACGATAAAATTTTACTTCATGTAATACAATAGTAACACCTCTAATCCCTCAATAGGGTTAGGGCTTACTATTCATATCATATTATGATTTCTCATGTCCCATTACCCAATTTAGGGTTAAGATTTCCCATGTCACATCAGGATTTCATAGTTATCAAAGTATATCAACTTTGAGATGCTAACTGTGAAGTCTTTCATATCTTGATGTATCACTTACCTCATTACTTCCAACTTTCTTAAGTTATCAGCTTATCTTGGATTAAGGTATTTCCCATCTTAATCCTTTCATCCACTAACCTATCACTCTTACCATGAAGTGCATAGGTCACACACAAGAATGGTCCAATTATCTTTAATGATATGAACTCATCTCAGGTTAAGGCATTACTTACAATAAGCTTGCCTATAATCAACCATTTATGATATTTCACCCTTATAAGGTTTTACCCACTATTTTATTATTAGGGTTCTGGGTTGTGATCATGTTGTTCAAGATTAAGGCTTCATGTCTTATAACTTCAATCAGGGTTTCACATACCTTTACCCTTTATTAGGGCTTTGGGATTTCACATGCTATCATACTTCATTAGAGTTAGGATTGCATATAGCATCACCCTTCATTAGGTTTCCACATCTCATTGTCTAAACTTAATGTTTATTATTCATTCCAACTAGGGATTTCTCATGGCATCACCCTCAATTAGGGTTTCTCATGGAATCAACTTCAATTAGGGATTCATATGGAATCAACCTCAATTAGGGATTCACATTGAATCAACCTCAACTAGGTTTCCACTATGGTTACCCACAACCTGGGTCTACTATTCATCTCCAATTAGGGTTTTACATTTCATTTCCCTAAATTGGAGTTTCATATATCATTACCCTAGATTAGGGTTACATCCTCACCTTGGATTAGGGTTTCATTCAGAACTGCCCTCAACTAGGGTTAGAAATCAATAACACTGTCAATTAGGGTTTATGTTCATAATTAGGGTTTCATGATCTCTTTACTTAAGGATCATACCCTTAATCACCACATGAATCATATTCATGTATGAATTCATGCGAACATCTTCTTAACTTGATAAGGTCATATCATCCCTTCAATCAAGTACATACAACTATGGTTAACATAGTGTACCAAGTCATTGATCCTATAAGAAATTAGGGTTCATCCCTTAATTGGCACTAATCACTTAGGTACTATTAGGGTTTCAACCTTTGTACCTTCATTGATTATCATTACTAATCATCATTGGATCAATGGATCATTCATCATCTTAATTCTCAAGAGATTCGATCACATTGGACCTCAATTACAATAAGTGTCCAAGTGAAATAACCAATTGAATCCTCAATCAACTATGACTACTTGAGCCCCAAACGGTCTTGGTCTTTCAAAGTTCAAACGGTTTGAAACCGTTTGGTAAAGGTGGTGCTTGAGACCATTTGCTAAAGCAAGTACTTGAAACTGTTTGCTAAAGCACCTTTTGAAACTGCATGGGCTCAACCGGTTTGGGATCGTTTGGTCTCAAACGGTCTTGAGACCGTTTGGACTCAAACAGTCTTGAGACCGTTTGGTCCAAACCTCCTCAAAACTGCATGGATCAAACATGGTCTCAACCAATCAAATCAATTTGGGGTTCTCAATGTTGATTCCTTCAATCATTGAATTCATGTAACCAATCTTCAATTGGACCCATCACCATACTTCAATTGGGTTAATTAGTTCATCCTTCAACTGATTTGATCCTCAATTAACCATCAATTGATCATCAATTAGGGTTTGAATCAACTGAATTAGGGTTTGGAATTGATGATCCTTCAACATTAACCAATGCGAGTCTAGTTGCTTTAAAACTATTGGACCATCATCCAAATTGGACATGACCTGAACCCAAACGGTCTTGAGGTCATTTGGATGACCTAAAAATGGTCTTGAGACCGTTTTCCCATGTCAACATCAAAATCCAAGTCAATCAATCAAAGTTTGGATCATTGGAATGATCAATAAGTCAGCATTTGATTGCACTTCGACTCAGTACCTTTAGATCTTTAAACACCTAACCATAGTCAACCCTGGACCTCCAAACGGTCTTGGGTGACCCCCAAATGGTCTTGGGATCATTTGTATGACCTCCAAACGGTCTTGAGACCGTTTGGTCATCATATCATCATCAACCATGTCATTCAATTAGGGTTTGGATCCTAGGATTGGTCACCAAATCAACATTTGATTGCATTTCAATTTGGTATCTTTTGACCTTCAAACACTTGACCATACTTAACCCTAGGCCTCCAAATGGTCTTGAGACCGTTTGGGTGAACCCCAAATGGTTTTGAAACCGTTTGGGTCAATCAACCCAAAACATCAACTCATTCCAATGCAAAATCAGCACTTAGCCGATTAGGGTTTATACCATATGTTTGGATCTTCAAATACTTAACCATACTCAACCCTAGACCTCCAAACGGTCTTGGTTGACATCCAAACAGTATTTAGACCGTTTGGGTGATCCCCAAATGGTTTTGAAACCGTTTGGGTATATCAACCCAAATTTCAAACTCAATCACTTATGAAATCAGCACTCAACCCGATTAGGATTTAGGTGATTGATGGACCTTCAACTCATGAACCAATTGGAGTTAATCAATAATAATTGGTGGGTCATTAACCTAGATCATTATGAACAAGTCCCCAAACGGTCAACCCTATTCAACATCAGCAAACGGTCTTAAACGGTTTGCTTCTATGCGGTTTAGTGAAACCATTTCATTCCAAACAGTTTGAAACCGTTTGGACATCTGATTGAAACCGTTTGGTCTAGATTTTTGGGGAGGTGTGTGCTTATGATGATGTCATCATCATCAAGCTCTATACCCATGAAACCCGCTGTTATTTCCATGGAAATTGCATCAATCAACCGAATCAATAATTGTAAATAGAGAAATGATCATTATTTGATGGGGAATTGAATGCAATAACAAAGTTAGGGTTTCAAGTTATAAAACCCGCCTCCAATTGAGATCCAAAGCTCCATGTTCACAGAAACAATGGTGGATGCAACTCCCTTCACCATTCCAAGGCTCGTCCTCAAAATTTGAGTGAAAAGGAATGGTTAGAATTGAAGAGGGGATCGAAATAGGAAGAAATCCATAATTTATTTTCGATTTCCACCATTGAATCAAGGTGAAATGGATCAAGAACCTTACCAACAGGTTGGGGGTCGTCCTCCTGACCCTTCCAAGCTCCCTTGGTCGCGTTTCACAAGCAAGGAGAAGAAGTTGGGTCGAAAAAGCCTTCCATTTGGCTTGTAAAGGGTCTTTTTATAACAAATTTAAGGAGAGAGAAAGTGCCTTATAAAAATTTATTTAATCCCAAAAATGTGGCCGCCTCTTCCCCCTCATCTTCCTTAGGGACGAGGCTATCTTGTTTGCCTCTTATTCCTCTCAATTATCCATGATTTAAAGAAAAGCAAATTAAGCACCTCAATTCATATTATATTAATATCCATATGTGAGTGGATATTTCTTTTTCTTATAAAATTGTGTGTGAGTAATCCACTCCCTTGGATATTTTCATGGTCCTTGCAAGGCTCAAGGACGTCACACACACATATGAATCCAACCATTTTAATTTTGGTTGAAGGCCCTTTGATTAATACATTTATTTTTGCTCTAAATCGAATTAGGGTTTCAATTAGGATTAAATCTTGATTATTTTAATATCAAGATTCTCTCTCCTCCAACTTAATTCAAATGAGGCGCCCCTCTTATTTTCTTTGCTCTAATTGATGCCAAGAAGCATTAGGGACCTTATTGAAGTGTTAATTTGCATACTGAACCCTAGGTTTTGGGTAAATTGCACTTTACACCAAAACTAGGTTTTAATGCACAAACATTGCTTTATGAGCTTTTCCTTGGTATTCGGGCTTCCATAAGCCATACCTCAGCATCATCTTTACTCTCATGATGCTTCAACACATGAGGAACATATTATCATGCAAAATTTGCACTTAAACCCCTCAACTTGGGTAATTTGCACTTTAGTGCAAAACAGGCAAAACATTGATTTCAACAATGTTCAAAAAGGACTAGAATTGTAACATAAGTTCCTCTTGAGCCCTAATTACTTTTCACAAGATGAGATTAAGCATTTAATCACCTTTCTAAATCAAAACACCTAGGGTTAAAGTATAACCTAGGTCAGGGATGTTACAAATTATAAACCCCTAACAAGGATTTCGTCCTCGAAATCCAGATAAAGGAAGACAGATGTATTTTATTCATCATACTATCTAGTCTTCACATAT
Organism: Alisma plantago-aquatica; assembly: GCA_963693085.1. Taxonomy (NCBI): domain Eukaryota; kingdom Viridiplantae; phylum Streptophyta; class Magnoliopsida; order Alismatales; family Alismataceae; genus Alisma; species Alisma plantago-aquatica. The sequence goes on along the minus strand of OY856409.1, from coordinate 1,563,033,788 downwards.
CATCTCCTTATTATAGAGACACCATAAAACTTTGATCAGCACAAAGTGTTTCCAGACAAGATTCTCATAGAATCAACACACAAGGCACATGCCCTACTGTCCCTCATCATTGACTATAGAGTCAACTTTGTGTCAAATAATACTTTTCTTATTCAGAGAAGCATCATACATTCTTTATTAATATCATGTTTATGCAGAGCAGAATCCCCTAACATATGATGTTCATATTATTATAATCAGACTAATTTCACAGTTGACCACTCCAGGTAGCCAACCTAACCCATCTGATAACTCTCAGATACCAGAATCTTTCACCTTGGTATCTATAACATGTGTTGGAAACACATCATATATATCTCTTCCTTTCATCTTGGAACATTAATTGTTTCATATGTCCTCATCTTGGGACCAAAGTCCAAGATAACTGATACTTTTATAAGTATCCATCACATGAACACATTTATCTTATGCACATCAAGTGTCCTAAGACCCACTTGATTTCCATGTCCCTGAAAGGAAAGAAAACAAGGATCCATATTGCTCTTATTAATTCATGTATTTTCAACTATTCATGAACCATTTACTCTTTATCTCATCCTAGGTTCCTTGCCTTTAGCATTGGAATTTGTAAGGATGATTGCATGTCATTATCCCTTCCTTTATTATTAACTAGCATGTTTATGATTATCTCATGATCTCATCACATTTCCCATTTCCTCATTAATTATGGGAAAGATCTTTATTATGCTGGAAGAATTATTGAACATGGTTCATCTCCCTCATTCTTATTCTTATCTTATGAGGAGTACACTTTTAGTTCCTCATACAACATGCTCATCTGAGATTATCTCAGACTTCTCTTTCTTATGCATGGGATATGACACATTTATTCATTCCATATTTCTAATTTCATGATACTCATTAGATTGTCTCAGAATGACTACTTGATTAGAGCAATCAAAAAGACAACAATCTAAGAGTTTCCATACCCACTTTATCATCAATAGTTGTATACCTGGCCAAGGTATATAAATACTGAGATTAAGTGGTATGCACTTTGTATACAATCATATTCCTTCTTTTCATATTATCACAAGCATAAGGCTTAACATCCCTGGATTTTGTCCAGGTACCTCTTATATACCTCATCTTTTCTTATATAGGTAAGGACAACATAAAACATTTGTAATGTTTTACCATGAAAAACATAAGTCCTAATAGGACTAATCAAGGACAGTTCAATCATTTCCTTTCTCAATTAATCCAGGAATTCATAAAATGACATATTTGAATGACATTATCTTGTCTAACTTGTCATAATTCATGAATTATTCACTGCCTCAGGCTAACTCAGTCTCAAAGACTGATTCAACATGCTAAGGTTGAGCACATACTCAATTTAAGTCCAAAAATTCATCATTTCCTTTTGCTTCAACCTGTAGATGTTGATTACAAATCATGTTGATATCTAAAACATCATCATTGGGGTTGGTAATCTAGGTTACACTGCCAATGCTTGATCCACTATATACATTACTGTTGCCCTAAATTCTCCAACAATAATACTTAAAGAAAGATTTTCTTATCATAGATGGATCATCTAGGGGATTCTCAGGCAATTGTCTCTCTCTTTCCTGCTCCCATGCACCTCTTCTTGGTGCAACATTGCTTCTCTCAGCAGCAACCTCCTCATGTGACCTAGTCATGTTTAAGTTCTTCTTCTCTTATATGAGTAGAAGACACTATCAGATACACTGGATGACACCATAACAGACTCTACTACCTTAGTCATATGTCTCTGTAGACTCAGCGAACCTAGAGCTATGATGCCACTAAATTGTGGCATTCAAATTGTAAAACACAAGATTAACTAAGTGGAAGTGAATCATTTGCAGCGGATTACTGAAAATCACTAAAAATTAAAACTTTTTGCAAAGAGATCCACACATAGGAAATCTTTTTCATCAAGAACCAAAATATAATATTTACATTATGTTTAATAAGTACTCAACCTGTACTATCTCTTCTCGAGGATTACAACATCAGCTGTCCTATTCAACATTATGTACGGACAACATAAAACCTCGATGCATCAAGCCAAAATCTCGATTCGATGATGAAAGTAGTATCTATAAATCCCGAGGACCTGAGAGTACAGAGACGATACATAGGACTACTATATATACAACTAGACAGGCAGTATCTCCACCTGAGATATTACTGTTGTCCTCGATGCTGCTGCTGTTCCTTCTATGCTAAAGGTTTCCTGCCTCTTTGTTCGTGTCCACCTAAAAACATTGGATCCCACGGGGGTGATACAATTGTAAATTGCCCCAGTGGGAGATATAACTCTCTGCCAAAACATTGTATTGCAATTTAAAGATATGAAACTGAGCAGAGGTTAAGCAATTTAAAGCATTCTCTACTTTGTAAGCATTGCACCTATTTATGATAGAGAAATATATCATCTATTCTTTTAATAAGGAATAGGAATGACATGTATATCATTTATCCAACATGTTATACCATCATATCAAACTTTTCTTGTAGCACTCAACATCTTGTTATGTCACCCATGAAACATTCTTGTTTCATTCTGTTGGCCTTAGCCAACCTGTTAAACAAATAAAGAGATATATCTACCATGTACTCATTTTTCATTAATATAGGAATTGGATTAATACCAATCCTAAATCATCATTACAGGCATTAGGTTATTACCAATCATGTGTTATCACTATAGGCATTGAGCCTCTGCCAGGTATTGGACTCTTCCAAACCTGATTACACCGCCAGGCATTGGACACTACCAATCCTGATTTCATAGCCAGGCATTGGACTTTAGCCAACCCTGATTACAGGCATTACGCCTCTTCAAGGTATTGGACTTTAACCAAACATGATTACACAGCCAAGCATTAGACTTTAACCAACCCTGATTTCACAGCCAGGCATTGGATTCTACCAATCCTGATTTCACAGCTAGGCATTGGACTTTAACCAATCATGATTTCACAGCAAGGAATTGGACTCTAACCAATCCTGATTTCATAGCCATGCATTGGACTTTAACCAATTCTGATTCACAGCTAGGAATTGGACTCTAACCAATCCCGATTTCACATCTAGGCATTGGACTCTAACCAATCTTGATTTCACAGCCAGGCATTGGACTTTAACCAAACCTAATTTCACAGCCAGGCATTGGACTCTAACCAATCCTGATTTCATAGCCAGGCATTGGACTTTAACCGATCCTGATTACAGGCATTACACCTCTGCCAGATATTGGACTTTAACCAAACCTGATTACACAGCCAGGCACTAAACTTTAACCAACCCTGATTACACAGTTCATGAAATTTAATTCCTTTAACTCATCATTGATCATTACATACTACTTTAGGCTCTGAACCCTGAGGTTAGCCTACATAGCTTTACACATTCTTTATTGAATACAGTTGTTCCTCTTATTAAGTTTATTAAAGCATTATCCTTTCTTATAATAAACTTTTATAATCATTTTGGTACCTCTCACTATGCCATAATTGCTCTCATGGCTCATAAGGCCAATAAAGCATCTTGTTACCTCTCACTAGGCAACATTTAACCATATGGCTCACAAGGCCATTAAACATATTGTCACCTCTCCCTAGGCAACGATAACATATTACTTCATGTAATACAATAGCAACACCTCTAATCCCTCAATAGGGTTAGGGCTTACTATTCATATCATATTATGATTTCTCATGTCCCATTACCCAATTTAGGGTTAAGATTTCCCATGTCACATCAGGATTTCATAGTTATCAAAGTATATCAACTTTGAGATGCTAACTGTGAAGTCTTTCATATCTTGATGTATCACTTACCTCATTACTTCCAACTTTCTTAAGTTATCAGCTTATCTTGGATTAAGGTATTTCCCATCTTAATCCTTTCATCCACTAACCTATCACTCTTACCATGAAGTGCATAGGTTACACATAAGAATGGTCTAATTATCTTTAATGATATGAACTCATCTCAGGTTAAGGCATTGCTTACAATAAGCTTGCCTATAATCAACCATTTATGATATTTCACCCTTATAAGGTTTTACCCACTGTTTTATTATTAGGGTTCTGGGTTGTCATCATGTTGTTCAAGATTAAGGCTTCATGTGTTATAACTTCAATCAGGGATTCACATACCTTTGGCCTATATTAGGGCTTTGGGATTTCACATGCTATCATACTTCATTAGAGTTAGGATTGCATATAGCATCACCCTTCATTAGGCTTCCACATCTCATTGTCTATACTTAATGTTTATTATTCGTTCCAACTAGGGATTTCTCATGGCATCACCCTCAATTAGGGTTTCTCATGGAATCAACTTCAATTAGGGATTCATATGGAATCAACCTAAATTAGGGATTCACATTGAATCAACCTCAACTAGGTTTCCACTATGGTTACCCACAACCTGGGTCTACTATTCATCTCCAATCAGGGTTTTACATCTCATTTCCTTAAATTGGAGTTTCATATATCGTTACCCTAGATTAGGGTTACATCCTCACCTTGGATCAGGGTTTCATTCAGAATTGCCCTCAACTAGGGTTAAAAATCAATAACCCTATCAATTAGGGTTTATGTTCATAATTAGGGTTTCATGATCTCTTTACTTAAGGATCATACCCTTAATCACCACATGAATTATATTCATGTATGAATTCATGCTAACATCTTCTTAACTTGATAAGGTCATATCATCCCTTCAATCAAGTACATACAATTATGGTTAACATAGTGTACCAAGTCATTGATCCTATAAGAAATTAGGGTTCATCCCTTAATTGGCACTAATCACTTAGGTACTATTAGGGTTTAAACCTTTGTACCTTCATTGATTATCATTACTAATCATCATTGGATCAATGGATCATTCATCATCTTAATTCTCAAGAGATTCGATCACATTGGACCTCAATTACAATAAGTGTCCAAGTGAAATAACCAATTGAATCCTCAATCAACTATGACTACTTGAGCCCCAAACGGTCTTGGTCTTTCAAAGTTCAAACAGTTTGAAACCGTTTGGTAAAGGTAGTGCTTGAGACCGTTTGCTAAAGTAAGTATTTGAAATCGTTTGCTAAAGCACCTTTTGAAACCGCATGGGCTCAACCGGTTTGGGATCGTTTGGTCTTAAACGGTCTTGAGACCGTTTGGACTCAAACGGTCTTGAGTCTATTTTGTCAAAACCTCCTCGAAACCGCATGGACCAAATATGGTCTCAACCAATCAAATTGATTTGGGGTTCTCAATGTTGATTCCTTCAATCATTGAATTCATGTAACCAATCTTCAATTGGACCCATAACCATACTTCAATTGGGTTAATGAGGTCATCCTTCAACTGATTTGATCCTCAATTAACCCTCACTTGATCATCAATTAGGGTTTGAATCAACTGAATTAGGGTTTGGAATCGATGATCCTTCAACATTAACCAATGCGAGTCTAGTTGCTTTAAAACTATTGGACCATCATCCAAATTGGACATGACCTGACCCCAAACGGTCTTGAGGTCATTTGGATGACCTCCAAAAGGTCTTGAGACCATTTTCCCATGTCAACATCAAAATCCAAGTCAATCAATCAAAGTTTGGATCATTGGAATGATCAATAAGTCAGCATTTGATTGCACTTCGACTCAGTACCTTTAGATCTTTAAACACCTAACCATAGTCAGCCCTGGACCTCCAAACGGTCTTGGGTGACCCCAAAACGGTCTTGGGATCATTTGGATAACCTCCAAACGGTCTTGAGACCGTTTGGTCATCATATCATCATCAACCATGTCATTCAATTAGGGTTTGGATCCTAGGATTGGTCACCAAATCAGCATTTGATTGCATTTCAATTTGGTATATTTGGACCTTCAAACACTTGACCATACTTAACCCTAGGCCTCCAAACGGTCTTGGATGAACTCCAAACGGTCTTGAGACCGTTTGGGTGATACACAAACAGTTGTGAAACCATTTGGGTCAATCAACCCAAAACATCAACTCATTCTAATGCAAAATCAGCACTTAGCCGATTAGGGTTTATACCATATGTTTGGATCTTAAAATACTTAACCATACTCAAACCTAGACCTCCAAATGGTCTTGGTTGACCTCCAAACGGTCTTGAGACCGTTTGGGTGATCCCCAAATGGTTTTGAAACCGTTTGGGTCAATCAACCCAAATTTCAAACTCAATCACTTATGAAATCAGCACTCAACCCGATTAGGGTTTAGGTGATTGATGGACCTTCAACTCATGAACCAATTGGAGTTAATCAATAATAATTGGTGGGTAATTAACTTAGATCATTATTAACAAATCCCCAAATGTTCAACCCTGGTCAACATCACCAAACGGTCTTAAACCATTTGCTTCTATGCGGTTTAGTGAAACCGTTTCATTCCAAACGGTTTGAAACTGTTTGCTCCCAAAACACAAACTGTTTGGACATTTCATTGAAACCATTTGGTCTAGATATTTGGGGAGGTGTGTGCTTATTATTATTTCATCATCATAAAGCTCTAGACCCACGAAACCTTCTGTGATTTCCATGGAAATTGCATCAATCAACCAAATCAATAATTGTAAATAGAGAAATGATCATTATTTGATGGGGAATTGAATACAATAACAAAGTTAGGGTTTCAAGTTATAAAACCCGCCTCCAATTGAGCTCCAAAGCTCCATGTTCACGGAAACAATGGTGGATGCATCTCCCTTCACCATTCCAAGGCTCGTCCTCAAAATTTGAGTGAAAAGGAATGGTTAGAATTGAAGAGGGGATCGAAATAGGAAGAAATCCATAATTTATTTTCGATTTCCACCATGGAATCAAGGTGAAATGGATCAAGAACCCTACCAACAGGTTGGGGGTCGTCCTCCTGACCCTCCCAAGCTCCCTTGGTCGTTTCCCAAGCAAGGAGAAGAAGTGGGGTCAAAAAGGCCTTCCATTTGGCTTGTAAAGGGTCTTTTTATAAGAAATTCAAGGAGAGAGAAAGTGCCTTATAAAAATTCATTTAGTCCCAAAAATGTGGCCGCTTCTTTCCCCTCATCTTCCTTAGGGACGAGGCTATCTTTTTTGCATCTTATTCCTATCAATTATCCATGATTTAAAAAAAAGCAAATTAAGCACCTCAATTCATATTATATTAATATCCATATGTGAGTGGATATTTCTTTTTCTTATAAAATTGTGTGTGAGTTATCCACTCCCTTGGATATTTTCGTGGTCCTTGCAAGGCTCAAGGAAGTCACACACACATATTAATCCAACCATTTTAATTTTGGTTGAAGGCCCTTTAATTAATACATTTATTTTTGCCCTAAATCGAATTAGGGTTTCAATTAGGATTAAATCTTGATTATTTTAATATCAAGATTCTCTCTCCTCCAACTTAATTCAAATGAGGCGCCCCTCTCATTTACTTTATTCTACGTGATGCCAAGAAACATTAGGGACCTTATTGAAGTGTTAATTTGCGTATTGAACCCTAGGTTTTGGGTTAATTGCACTTTACACCAAAACTCAGTTTTAATGCACAAACATTACTTTATCAGCTTTTCCTTGGTATTCAGGCTTCCATAAGCCATACCTCAACATCATCTTTAATCTCATGATTCTTCAAAACGTGAGGAACATATCATCATGCACAATTTTCACTTAAACCCCTCAACTTGGGTAATTTGCACTTTAGTCCAAAACAGGCAAAACATTGATTTCAACAATGTTAAAAAAGGACTAGAATTGCAACATAAGTTCCTCTTGAGCCCTAATTACTTTTTACAAGATGAGATTAAGTATTTAATCACCTTTCTTAATCAAAACACCTAGGGTTAAAGTATAACCCAGGTCAGGGATGTTACACTATCTACTATTACCCATACAAAGTCAAATCCATGTGGTGTCCTTGGTAATCCAACTACAAAGTCCATAGTAACATGATCCCACTTCCATTCAGGAATAGGAAGTGATTGCAGTGTTCCAACTTGTTTTTTATTTTCAGCCTTGACTTGCTGGCATACACCACACTTAGCTATATACTTAGACACATCTTTCATCATACCTAACCACCAATACAATTATTTAAGTTTTCTATACATCTTTGTGTTTCCTGGATGCATTACATATATAGAAGAGTGTGCTTCCTCAAGAATCTATGTCTGTAATTCCATATTACTAGGCACATATATCTATCATGCTGATACAATATCCCTTCATCTGAATATCTAAACTTTGTCCTCTTTCCTTTTATAATATCATGCATGATCTGCTGCAATTTCTTGTCACTCTATTGAAGCTCCTTGATCTGATCATAAAACATAGGTCTAACCTGCATCTGTGCAATCACTCCACCTTGTTCAAACACATTCAAATCCAAATTCAACTCTCTCATCTTAACAAGCAAATCTCTTTTTACACATGCTATAGAAAACATTTTTTTAGATGATGTTGACTTTCTACTCGGAGCATATGTTATTTTTTCTAGGGAGGCAATCAATGGTGACATCATAATCCTTTATAAGCTCCAACCATTAGTGTTGCCTGAGTTTGATATCCCTTTGTGTGAAAATGTATTTTAGACTCTTATGATCAGTGAAGACCTGAAATGATTCACCATAGAGATAATGACGCCATGTCTTTAAGGCATATACTATAGCTGCCAAATTAAGATCATGTGTGGGATTGTTTTTTTCATTCTTCTTAAGTTTTCTAAAAGCGCAAGCTACCACTTTGTCTTACTACATAAGAACACATCCCAGTCCTCTTCTGGATGCATCACAGAACACCGCATATCCTTTATCTGCGTCTAATAAAATCAAAACCAATGTTGTGGTCTTCTTTAAAGTTTGGAAACTTTTCTCATAAGATTCATATCAAATGAACATCACATCCTTCCTTGTCAAACATGAAAGGGGTGACGCTAATACACTAAAGTTCCTTATAAACATCCTATAATATCCAGCTAACCCAAGAAAACTTCTGATCTTAGTAGGGGTCGTAGGTTGCTCCCATTAAAGAATAGATTCCACCTTCTTAGGGTCAACACTGACTCCTCCTCATATGACATGTCTAAGAAAAGATACTTTAGACAATCAGAACTCACATTTTCTGAACTTAGCATAAAGTTGGTGTTGCCTTAACAACTATAGGACTGTCCTTAGATGTTTTTCATATTTTTTTCATCTCTAGAATATATAAGAATATCGTCTATAAATAATACTATGAATTGATCTAGATATGGTCTAAAAACATTGTTCATCATGTCCATAAAAGCTACAGGGGCATTTTTTGCTCATAATGTCCATATCTTGTATAAAATTCTAACTTTGGTACATCATATGCCATTATTCTTAACTGATGATATCATGATCTGATATCTATCTTTGAATAGATCATTGCTTTACGTATTTGATTAAACATGTTATTACAGGAAGAGGATATTTGTTCTTAATTTATCTTATTTGATTTCCTATAGTCTATGCATAATTGCATGGTTCCATCCTTCTTTTTCACAAATAGTACTAGAGATTCCCAAGGTGATGTACTAGGTTGAATATGTCCCTAATGCATTCATTCTTGTAATTAAGTTTTTAATTCCTTTAACTCTACATGATCCATTCTATAGGTAGGTAATGCTATTGGGTAGCTACCAGGTAAAATATGCATCTAAAAGTCAATATCTCTTTCCAGAGGTAAACCTAATAACTCATCGGGAAAGATATATGGAAGCTCATATACTACTAGAACGTCCTTAATAATTATTGATATTTATGCCCTAACATCTACTACATGTGCTAAAAAGGCCTCACACCCCTTTCTCATCATCTTGTCAGCTACAGATGCTGACATTATACATGTGGGTAAGACTTTTCTGCTTCCAGTAAAGGAACATGAAAATCCACCTTGTTGAAATATAACTTATTTCTTCCATCTATCAAAATGGACATGATATGTCTCAAGGCATTCCATACACAAAATAATTTGAAAAGAATTAATATCTAAGGGAATGAGATTAATTGTTTTTGTATACCCACTAAAACTCAACATACATCTAGGACATAATTCTGTCAAAATTGATGATTCACCTAATGGAACTCTTTACAACAACTCATAAGATAAATATTGGGTTAAAGTATTTGATCCACTCACTATGGATATTTGAATGAAAGAATGTGTCACACCAAGATTTATTATCACTATAGCAGAAATGCTATAAAAGAGAAGCATCTCACCTGTTACAACTCTAGGTGAGACTATATCTTCTGATAGTGTCATTGAGAAGAAGTATCCTACAATTCTTCCTCTTCATCTTGTCCTAGTTGTCCACTACTAGTACTACATGCCCCCCTATATAATCTGAAGACACAGAAGAACTTGCCCCTCTAATTGAAGTTTGTCTCTTTAGAGTCTGAAACTATTATTGTGAACCTTGTTCTGAAATATACTAATGTTTTGAGAAGTCCCTTTTGACGTGTACCATCTATCCATAGTGATAGCACATTTGAGTAGTGACACCCCAATACTGTCCAAAGTGTATCCTACAACAATTAGAACACATGGTTGCATCATGTCTCTAGCAACTGTCACTGACATTGATGATCCTAAAGACCTAGTTTGAGGTGTCCACCTAGGTGGTGTATTCCATCTACTGGAAATGGGCCTTCCTCCAATCTATGAAGAACTAGATCCTTTTCTTTCAAAACAACCAAATCCTCATCCTATCTTGGAAAAAAAAAACACCACCTCCTCTTCCACCACTTCTTTGACCTCCTCAATCTATTGAAATATCTAGATCTTTTCTTACTCTTAGTGTGTTTATTAGCATTAACTGACTCTTCTTCACGTCTTGTTGCTTCAACAAATCCTCCAAAGTTTTCTCTGTCCCTCCAACCAATAGGTGATACATTGTGTCTAATTTCTGATCTTAATCCTTGTTGAAATCTCCTACACTTCTCTATGTCATATAGTACAAGTTGTGGGCATAAATTAGCCAACCTTGTGAAATATGCCTCGTATTGGCCAAATGACATGTTGCCCTGTCTAATATTCTCCAACTATTTTATCTTGTCGCTTAAGAAGGTAAGACGAAAAACTTAAGGTGAAACTCATCCACAAAGTCCCTCCATATCATTACTGTATTTCTCTTCCTATCTTCTACTTCACACCACCACAACTCAACATGTCCCTTAAGTAGATAGACCACATGATTGATTTGCTTATCCTCTCATAACTCCATTAGGTGATAGACCTTTTCCAGCTATCGAAGCCACACATATTCCACAAATGAATGTGTTGTTCTAGAAAATTTAGTCTCACCAAGATTCTTTTACCAACTCATAGGATCTCATCAAATCCTTACTAGAAGATAAAGACCTTTTGTCCATTTTATATCTTTCTTTTGTATCTAGCAAAATACTGTATATTCTTTTCCCTTCCTCTGTATCTTCTCCACTTTGAACCATTACATGAGAATCACGGCTGTAGTGTCTCTCAGCTTGTTCCTCACCAAGTCCACATCCTCTTCCTGCCATTTCTATATCCATAACAAAACACATTTGTTAGAAATTTCTATTTAAAGAGGAAAGTGTCCTAGTCCGATTGGTCTCTTATAACCCTTACCAAACCTAAACTCATTTTAGGTTCAACCTACACTCTAGTACCAAAATGTTGATGCCACCTAGACCCACTAATCACAGTTAGGGCCTGCCAAGAGGATTAACCAGCCATATCTTTTTTTCTCAGATATATAGTAACATCACTTAAAAAACTCACAACGTAACCTTCTAATCATAACATTAATAGATAAAAAATATTTTGACTTTTACCTATAATAAAGAGTTTTACGTTTGATATAAATCATGTACATTTCATTACAAACTGATATGTTCTCTCACTCACTCATTCCCAGGATCCAGAGGAAGAATAAAAGTCTATTTATCTATTCTAACTACTCCTTTTTTAAGACTCTATTCTACTCTTGATAAGAATTGGCTTCTGTCTCCTTAGGGAATGCTAGTCCTTTACCTAATAAATTGTTTAGTAGGTTGATGAGCTACTGGCTCAGTGAGTAGAAAATCAATTGGTAACTAAGATATTTTGAGTTTATACTTAATAAAACTTAAATATAAAAGAATGTAAGAACAAAATTTTAAAAACTCTAAATTACTCAGCATGGAAGTTGAGCATATATTAAATACAATGAAAGGATAACATAAATCCATGCACTTGATTTTAACCCATTTATTATGCCATTGGACCTACATGAGGTGTACCACAACATGTGAAAGTATCACAGAAAACTACGATATCACTGTACAAGACTTAAAAGCATGCTCGGGATCCTAGGTCTATAGTCTCAATACCACGTCTACAGTTTTCATCGCCACGTTTGGATCTTAGAGGAAAATGGGAGTGGTTGGATATCTTTACTCCTCCTCTCAATCTGGGTACTCAATAGGGAGTCAAAGCCCTCATGCTTGTCTTGCACCAGTAGACCTATTAAAGATGTCAACTGAATGTGACAACTCATAACCTAGGTACCACCGACATCACTAGTTGGTGGTGGATACCAATCATTTAAGGGGTATGCCCTCACTGGTCTAGACCTGCACACCTTTCTAGTTTACTTCATATTACCTCATCCTACATGAGACCTCCATTCGAGAAACACATTTCCTCCTCACAATGCAGACCACCAGTGAGGATTCTATAGTGTTTTGGGAATCTAACTGTAAGGTAATATGGTTACAGAATAGGGCGTAGAAACATTTTTTTTACTATCATATTCCTTTAAACCAGTATATCATATCAAACAACTGTATAATGGAAATGATGGTTTTGAGGATATACCTAGTCCTAGAGCAAGTCCAATGACATCTCCTCGTCATTGTAGATGCACAATTGTCTTCAAGTTGCATTGGGGCTTGTCTGTTGCACCTCCTGGTCTCACCATGGATAGTAGGTTGACATCATTCTCCTAGTTGCAGACAATAACCTCCATGCCTCCATGGAAGTCCACACTGACTGTGTAGAACTCATGTCATTCTACTAGAATGGATAGAAAGGAGTTGTCCCTCATGTTGGTGTACTATTAATCAACTTGCTCTCCCACAATCATTCTCCCTTGATATCCCTACCTTTATCAAGTAGGAATTTCTCAGGTTCTCTCAGTTACCACAACTAGAGAAGTCATAAATTGTCAGAAGAAATTGAGTTGTACTCTGGGAAGCCCCCAGTTCCCCTCTATTTATAGGAGGGGTTAGGGTCTTAGTTCCCAGTCTATGACAGAGTGGAAGGGACTGAAAGATCATTAATTTTTGCAACATGTGAGCACCAAACAAGTCAGATGGCAACTGAACCAATCGGTCCACACATGAGCCGATCGGTTAACAATGTGAATTGGTCATTTCTCATGTTACCTAATTTCCAATTAATGCTAAACATTAATTCCTTGCACCAATCAAATTCAACAAGTGAACCGATAAACCTTTCTCATGAATTTGGAAAAGTTACCATAACCTTCAGTTGGCATGACTGAGCCGATCCATTCACTAGGTGAAGCGGCCATATATCACCCAACCTCATATGATCAATTCACTCATTGACTCGATCGGTTGGTGCCCAAATTCATGCAGAAATCATCCGATTTGATTTCTAATCAAAATGGACACTCCAAACAGTTATTTCATGACATGAGGCGATTGGTTGGGAGTCTAGTCAGTTGATTTGTTGCTTGAGTTGAATACCTAAACACTTTCTTAATCAATCCAATCATCAATCAATGTTAAACTCCTCTTCTTGGCCATGACCTATGTGTGTGACCCTATAGGTCCCATATTATGTTGGCAGTGAATGTCCATAATAGCTTATGGCATCACAAGCAATGAGTGGTGCCTAGTCGCATATCATTGCTACCCAAGTAAATGGAAAGGTTGGAGAACAACATAAACCCACATTCTGTGTATTGTGTTATAGTGTTTGTATAGTTCCTTTGTCACTGATATCCATATTGAGTTGAGGAATGCAGTAGTCATCCTCATTGACATTCAATCTTATTTCTTGAACTAGAGCAGACTGTCTGAGATATATGTAATCTCAATATCACATATTAACTGACATGTGCATGGCCATGCATTTATCAGTCTCACTAATCAAGAGTCCTTAGATGTCATACTCTTGTAGGAGGGACAAATCCCTTCTACATCACTCACAATCAGTGTTCCTTATTCAGGATTACATTTGATGATGTCAAAGTATACCGAACGACATGTGATGATAGAGTGACTTTAGGTCTAAGAACCACAATCACCACTAACAATATGAGAGTTGACTATGACTACCATAGTAATTGTTTCCATGTATCACTCTCCTGGTGGGTTTGTCTAATACGCTATTCTCCAAAATGTATCTATGTGCTTGGTTTGATATCACATATCATGATTAATGAGATTTTGTCATCAACCAACACACATTCTAGTCTTATGCATTACAATTGTCTACAATTCTTCCACATCAATAACTGACTAGGGACATAACAAGAATGTATACTCTTGACATCCATATGATCTTATTGTTCAGGTTCTCAACCCAAAGACATATGTCATTGAGTAAGATCATCCTTTCGACATTTATCACATTACTTCTTTATCTCATAACTGAATAAAATAGAATTAATTGGAAGCTTACCTTTATTTATTAATCAAATCATTTACAATATATACCATTACAATCATCATATGATTGTATCTATGGGAATACATACCAACAGACTCCCATTTGCACTTAGAGCCAATCACCCACAAATATTATACCGATTGACCTAACATGACCATCATGCTTCTATTGTGAAAGTGCATATGTCAAGGGGTCGAAAATATTGCTCTTAGTCGGTACTCTGCAAATCTTCACACCTCATAATTGTACGACCTCTCGGATGAGATGGAACCACCTTTGTATATGCTTGGTATGCTGATGTGATATGGGTTCCTTAGCTTGTGCAATAGCTCCATTGTTGTCACAATACAACTCAATTGTGTCGCTGATGCTTGGAGCAACCCCAAGTCTAGATATGAACTTCTTAATTCATACAACTTCCTTTGATGCACTCGATGCAAAGATATACTCAACCTTTATTGTAGAATCAATAACTGTCTCTTTCTTGGAACTTTTTACAACTCACAACTTTGTTGTTTAGGCAAAACAAAAATCTAGATTTTGATTTATAATCATCTTTATGAGTCTAAAAGCTTGCATCAGTGTAACCTTTTCCCACTAAATCTTCTGCTCCTTTGTATACCAAAATTTGATATGTAGTCCTTCTCAAGTTCTTGAGGATGTTCTTCACAGTTGTCCAGTGAGTATCATCTAGATCTAACTGATATCTACTCATGATGCTCAAGGCATACGAGACATCTGGATAGGTACACAACATTGCATCCATGGTTGATCCAATGGTTGATGCATATGGAATCAAACTCATGCATTCCTTTTCTTCATAAGAATTTGGACATTGAGCCTTAGAGATGGTAACTCCATGTCACATGGGCATGTTTTCTCTCTTTAAGCTCTCCATGTTGAACATTATTGCTTCAACAAATTGTCAATGTATGTTCTTTGACTTAGTCTAAGAATCCTAGTGGATCTATCTCAATAGATCTTAATTTCCAAGATATAGGATGCTTCTCCCAAGTCTTTCATAGAGAATGTATTTTCCAGCCATGTCTTGACCTTTTGTGTAAGGCCCCTGAACTTACTTAAAATGTTGAATAAGATTAATTACCATAATTGAGTGCTTATGACCTTAATCTAAACTTGTTATAAGCTTTGTAATCATAATAAAATCATATAACACGTTTCAAATTTGGTCCAATTCAGACATTATTTGAGCAAGTTATGCAATTTTATGTACATTTTGGTCTTTTCTACAATTTACCCATTTGAGGGGTTTTCTTTGAAAATTGTCCCATCCATTATGTTCCTTAAATGTTTTTTTATCATTCTTGAGCTTTTTGATCCATCGGGTGCTCAGTTGTACCTTGAATTGGAGGAGATTTCATTCTATGATTGAATTAGGATTTACTCCCCATGGATGAGCTACTTTTAAGGTTATCAACTAATGGATCCACTTGCTTGGGTATCATCTGATGGTTTAGCAGTCCCCAATAGTCGATGGACTTTATTCTTGCTTATCCATGCAAACTTTACATCATGGACACATGGATAATTGTTTGTACACCTCATGCTTCTTCTTAACCCTATCCCCTAAACTATATATACTTATCCTTATGCCCAAAATGAAGCTTTTGTTCTCTATTACTTTCCTATTGCTAAGAAACATGTTCTCTTTCTGTTGTTCTATGAAGAACCTATCCAAGGTATAAGAAGAAGGTGATTTTCTTGGAAGGAGCATCTAGGGTTTGGATTTGCTTTCTTCTAGGGTTTCTAAAGCTTCTTCTTAGTGAACTTGACATGGACAAATAAATCATTCTTCCTTTCCTCCATTTACTTATCTATTCTTCTTCCTCCTATCTATCTCCAGGTTTGAACCTAGCTGTTCCATGGTAGAAGTTTCTCTATACTCAAGAATCTATCCATCTTGTTTCTTCTTCTAGGGTTTTGCTTCCTTGTGGAGAAGGGTACCTATTTGGCCGAGTTCAGATATGCAACTTGGGTTTCCTTGCCTTGTTTTCTCAAGATCCTCACTTCTAGAAGTCTTTTCTCATCATTATAGGTGAGTTTTATAACCTTGTTCACTTATATTGCTTACTCTAAGCTGGTTTGCATATGTTCTTGCTTAAAAATGATGATCCTTGTATATAAATACAAGATTATGTGCCTATCTTATGAAGTTCTCACCATGGTAATGGTGGCGTTTCTTGCTTTTCTAGACCTTTCTTTTCACTATCTTGACCTTGATCATGTATTGATGAACTTTGACACGTAGTGTTGTGCCTGACACCCTAGTTATGTCATGGTTGTAATCCAGAATGGCTTATGGTCGATACCATAAACCATTGTTCAGGAAAGCAATATGCATTGTATGGGCGGAAAGGGTACTGCATTGAGTATATTCGGAATGTGGGAGTATATATGGGAGAATATGCAATTTTTTTTTTAAGAAATTAATTATATATAGTCATAAAATGATTTATTGAGCTCATATAAAAATATATAAATATAGACCACACACTTATATATATAATTATATATAGACATATTAATATGCATGTATGATATCCTTATACATCTATATATGCCTATATATGAAATATACATGTAAATATTAAAATGTGTGTTTGTAATATATGTAAAATATTAAACTATATGTATAAATGAATGAATATGTGTAGAGTGTGTGTATTAATGTGAAAAACAAAAAAGTATACATATACGTAAAAGTATGTGTTTGTATATGTTGGTATATTATATATGTATGTATACATATGAATATGTCAAAAGGTGTTCATAAATCATATACATGTACAAATATGTGAGGAAATTGTTACATATATTAAAATGTTTACACATATACAAATAACTATATTATTTAAATTTTATTATATAATGTAATGTGTTACATATCTATTTAATGCATGGTTATAGGTTGTGGGCTTTTCAAAAAGAGGAATTTTATAGGCTGCTTAATCATCCAAGAGGGAGTATATGCGACCCAGGACTACTTAGTGGACCGATTAGCAATATGTCCTGCAGTAAGGTGACCGAATAGGTATAAGCGGGAGTATATTTGGTCATGCAGCCCGATTTCCCAAATAGTGCCCTAAATATAATGGGTAACCCGTGATGTCTTACACCCTAACCATGTTACAACTTGTGATGGTCGGTGGTCGATACACATGTTGATATAGAGATAAAAACCTCTGTTGGTGTTAAGTCATCATCTTAGAAATGATTGTAACCCATGACGGTCTGAAACTGATACACTAGATATGCAATAGTGACAACCATAATGGCTAGTGATCGATACACCCATATTATGGATAAACTAAGAAACCATGTTGATGTCAGGACAACATCCTAGCCATAGAAACAACCGATTACAGCCTATGGCCGATGCCCAAACATAGTTATAACCCATGATGGTTAATGGCTGATACACCCTTAGTGATGATAGGCTGACAAAATTTTGTTGGTGTTAAACCGATATATCATGGGGGTGATAAACTGTTATACCTATGTTAATATTAGGTCGACATGCCCTGATGTTGGGAAACTAATACACCATAATAGTGTTAGAACTGTTACACCAGGAAGGTGTCAGGCCGATATACATGGTTGAAGTTTGAACCAATACCCTATGTTAGGGTAGAATTGAATAGTTGAAACTATACCCTAATTGATATTTTTGAATTTTGAACCCAATCCAATGAATGAGATTGGATGCTTCAACAATAAATGTATTAGAGTGAATTTGATAGTCTTATAAGTGGTTTCTAGTCAAGAGAATTTGATGGTACAATACCATTGAACTTGTAATCTTACCGTTTCCCTTATATGAATATATGGATGAATCACCATAACAAGTGGATGTGTACTTTTAATGAAACATGGTTTCATACACCAACTCTAAT
This sequence comes from Alisma plantago-aquatica, assembly GCA_963693085.1. Taxonomy (NCBI): domain Eukaryota; kingdom Viridiplantae; phylum Streptophyta; class Magnoliopsida; order Alismatales; family Alismataceae; genus Alisma; species Alisma plantago-aquatica. The sequence continues at coordinate 1,563,015,142 of OY856409.1, read as the reverse complement.
ATGACTAAATGGTGATGTTTAGTTATAATTAGACCTCTTGAATGATTAATGTGACAATGTATTACGTTCTCCTGGTGTTGAAACCTCAATGTAGTGCTAATTGAATACCATAGTGCATTACCATGTTTAACCAATGGGATACAAATGTGTTGATGATCTTTTTAGCCTTGTTTAAGGCCTAGAATGATAATGATAATCTTACAAGGTTTAATATGATGTTCTTAATTACCTTTGGGCATGTTTGAGCCCTGATTAAGGTGAAATCCTTTTCATATTCGAATAAGGGTTGAAACCCTGGAACTTGTAATAAGAAATGGATATCTTGAAATGATATGATAACACATGTAGTTATTATGATGCCACAAGTGATAGCATGTGGTAATGTGATTAATATTTATACCTCAAACTTTTTATATCTTCTAAAGTTGCAATGCTTATACACTTGATAGAAATTAATTAGGGTTTGTATGTCCATTTGTATGATGAAGCCTTAATTCACCGAATTGGCATATAAGTGATCAAGTGTAACCCTAATCATGTAGTTCCCTTAGCCATAGATCCATCTACAGTGTCGGAACTTGTTGGATGGTGAAACGAGTATTCCTAAGGGAAATTCAGAGTACATATTGTTGAATATATGGGGTACTTATTATCCTGATTCCAAGTATTTAGGAAATATGAGTGCGGCTACACTTAGCCGTCTTTTAGAGAATGGCTACAGTCGTGTCTCAGTGATTATCATGTGTTAAAGATTTTACCTTGCATACCTTGGTTTCTAGCATTGTGACCTATACCAAGGTGGGCTAGTTATATATAGGACTATATGTCTATGTTTTGTAGTTTGACTAAGATGTCACTATAGTGCAGACTCGTACTGACCATGCATGGAAAAGATTTTTGAGTCTGGCTCTTCCTAGATCTTATATGGAACTGATTGTGACTGAGCGGTGGTTAGTTGGACTTTGGGTGGTACGACTCAAACTTCCTAGGGAAATATAATAAAATATTTAATCTAAGTTGTGTGGTATATTGTCAGGGTTAAGTATGTTTCACATTAGTTGAGTAGCCCTTGTTTTGCCTTTATACTATATAGTTCTTATATGATGTCAAATTATGAAATCTGAGTAATTCTACTTGATGTCAAAGATGATTTGCTTCAATGTTTAGTATGCTTAACTCACCTAATCTACTTAAATTGTTTCTTTAATGACTGATCTGCTCAATTTATTTACCGATAATTAATGTGTGTAATCAATATCTATTGGAGAAAGTTATTACTCTCGTAAGGACTGGGTCTCACCCGTGGGTCACTACATCTCTTTAGGCGGTCGCGGGCAACATGGATGAGGTCGTGCTGTGGAAGAGAATCGGTATAGTGATCAATATATTCATAAGGTTGGTCAGCTATAGATATCAATAGTAGAGTCCTAGTGTCATCCTTGTACTCTCAGGTCCGGGTATGGGAGGTTTTTTCTAGATGAGATATTTTTATCGACACGAGATTTTTGTAGTATGCCATTATATATATATGAAATGAACATGTAAATGCTTCTTTTGTACACATGATGTGGCTAAGGCCATTGAGCACAAATATAAATTCCTATTATAATGTATGAGAATGGAAAAGATGGACCTTTATGCAAATGTTTTAAAACTTGTTCATGATGTAGATTTTTGGTTTTAATTATTTCACATTTTTTTACTATGTGATTAATTGGTAGTTGATCGTGTTTTATGTTTTGAGTAATCTCATCTAGCGTGACAAGGTGTCACAGTTAAGTTGGTATCAGAGATCTAGGTTCACTGAGTCTACAAGGACATAGGACTTAGGTTTGAGTTTGTTCTTAGGTGTCCAACATATCTGATCATTGCATATGCTTATGCAAATATGTCTGTAGGATATGAAGAACACGCAAAGAGTATCTATGTTGCACCAAGAGGAGGTGCAAGGAGGTAGGAAAATAATGAGAGAGTGCCATAGATAGGGCTAGAGCATCCTGCAATGCCTCATAAGGACCTGGCAATTATGGCCTATCTTGAGTTTCAATCTATGTTTAGATATATGATGGCAACTTTTACGCATATAGAGGACAGAATGCCAACACCTCAAGCTAGGGAAACTATACCTAATGTGGAATCTCCAGGAGTTAGAAAGACTTTTGAATGTCTTAGACATGTTGGGGCGATCAAATATGCTGGTACTTCTGACCCAACAGATGTCGACATGTGGCTTACTGAGCTTTAAAAGGCATTCAAAATTCTGAACATCCTTGAAGAAGACAATGTAAAGCATGATGTCTATATGTTGAAGGGTAGTGTTGGCCACTGGTGGGCCATAGAAGTGGAGAAAAGGCTAAGAGTGGTGATAGGATGGGAGGAATTTTGACAGGAGTTTGTCAATTGATACTTCCCAAAGACATACCAAGATGAGAAAATATCTTAGTTTGAGAAGATTCGACAAGGAGAAATGTCTATTAACGAGTATGAGTCAAAGTTCATGGACCTTCTGAGGTTTATCCCTCACATGGAAGCCACTAACAAGGAAAGGATCTGTAGGTTTGAGAAGGGTCTAAGTACGGAGTTGACTACTACAAGATCAACTTTGGAGAATAGGGAAGGTTTTCCACCTTTGTGGAATCTGTAAGGAGGATTGATAGGTCTACCATAGAAAAGTGTGAATCGCATGCTAATAAATGACCGACTCATCTAGAGGCTTTAAGAAACCAAGGTTTACCCCACCACAGTCACAGTAGACATTGACTTTTAGTGAGAAGAGGTCATTCACTCCATCTAAGTGGACCCCGAGTAGAAGTAGAGGTCGCAGTTTTCACCTACAGGAGCCTGCAACACATCATTAGTTTCAATGAAAGGGTCGTCTAGGCCATGGTGTAAAAGTAAGACCTATCATAAGTGTGGACATGTGGGATACAAAAAGGGGTATTTCCCTATGAAAGATGAGGAGGTGACTAAGCAACCAAGGTAGAGTCAGCAATGTTCACAACAATGATAGTTTAGCACTGATAGTGGCAGAGGACATGGTCAAGTATCATAGGAAGGATCCTTTGGATAGGCGAGAAGAGGACATGGATGACAATAGGTCATGACTAGGTTCTATGCTATGAGCCATCCTGAAGCAGTGTTCAATCAACGTGTCGTGATAGGTCAAATGGAGTTATTTCATTCTGATTTGTATACCTCTTATTTTGTATCAATATTAGTAGACCCAGGTGCAACGAACTCCTTTATCACTAGAGAACTGATAAGTAGTAGGTATGGTAGAAAAACGTGACCCTATCTAACCCGTAAAATTTGGGTTTTACTGGGTTTGCGGGTTTTGCGGGCTGACACTTGTGAGTATTGTGTTGAACGCGGGTGTTATAGGTGGAAACCTGCGAGTGCCCACACACACACTCACTCATGAATATGAAGTCATGGCTAGCTCGCACGATGGCATGGCCATCGAGGATAAACTCCAGATCAAATAGTGCTAGGGACCTAATAGATTCCTTAGTCCTACTGCAGATGCGCCTAAGTCAACTGCTATTTTGTTTCCGCTGGTTTATGTGAGTTCAAATCTGTCCTACACACCAAATGGTGATCGAGCAGTAGCCATGTTGATGGCCAAGCGCGAGGAGCCACCGGTGGTGTCATATTTCGATATGATCATGGACCCGATGTACTTCTCTGCCCCGAGTGGAACTAGTGTTGTGACCCTGTTCCACAGCTCTGGGGTGTCCTCGCTCGAGTTCCTTGACCTCCTAAACTACAACAATTACCCTACCTCCATGGACGGTTCCTCTGCCCTATTCCCAACCACCATCACATACAATCTTTTCTTCCTGGGAGCATCTTTGGTCATATAATCCAAGCTTTAGCTATGCAGGGCCGTCGGGACTCCCAACACGCCGATCATGATCACCAGAATTGTGAATCACCATGATATATGATCACCATAACTGCTCACAATCGATAACGTATGGTCAGTTTCTCTGTGTTCATGACGTCGCTTACATGATGATGATGAAGAATGTCAGTGCACTGCAGATGCATCGTCGTGTCGAAGGTCGCTACTGCCAGAAAATCTGCAGTGACCAGACAGATGATGAGAAAGATGAGGAGGAGGGAAATGGGGCTTCCAACACCAACGAGAACTGTGACGTTGTAGGTGCTAGAAATGCAAACAAGAAGCATAATGCAAACAAACAAGAAACCCAATGCCAACGAGGATTGTTCTCGTAGTTCGTCTTCCATAACAAATCAATCGAAGCAAGCATTCTTCATATTTTTCAAACTAACTGTTTAGTGGACCAATAGGAATTATATCTTACCTGTATTGTTTTCTCTTTAGAACATTCAGTACAAGAGCATAATCCGTTCTCATTTAGGCAATTTTGTTTATTGAAGCAGAGGACCTGATGCTTGATACAACGACATGTGATGTGGTCATTTGTGGACAAAATATTTGTAGTTTTGAGGAACATGCATGCTTAGTAGATTCAAGTTATATACTTTTTTTGGAAGATCTGATATAAAATTTAGTTTTGTTGTGAGAAAAAAGTTGTGGGTATTTGCAGGTTTTTTAATGTCCTATTTTGGTTAGGTTTTTTCGGGTCGGGTTCTTGCGGATTTTTTGAGTCAATATTGTTTTCGGGTTCGGGTCGGATCGGATTTAGCTAAAAATGGGTAGGGTTGGGTTTGTATAGGGTTCTCAAATATTCAACCCGTTGCCATGCCTAATAAGTAATTTTTGCCTATTAGTCATATATTTGATAGCATGTTGATAGAAACTCTTTTGATTGCATCTGTCAATTCGCGGGAAGTGTGCTCTTCTTGTATTCTTTCTTTTTCTAGGCATATCATTCAAGTGGATTTCTTACCACTTGACATGCATAGTTTTGATGTGATCTTAGGAATGGATACCTTGTAAAAGTATGAGGTAGTCTTGGACTATAGCACTAAAGTGGAAACTTTTCATGATGGGGATGTATAGTGGATTTTCGAAGGTGATAGGAAGATTCTTCCTACCTGTTTGATGTTAGCTATGACAACAAAGCAGTTGATGAGACAAGGACGTGAATCTTTCTTATCTCATGTTGTAGATACCATGGTGAGAAGTCCTAGTATCCATGAGGTATCACTGGTATGGGAATTTGAAGATGTTTTTCCTGACGAGTTTCCTGGAGTTCCCCCTCCTAGAGAGATTGATTTTGAGATCAATCTTGCTCCTGGAACACAACCCATAGCACAGTCACCCTACATAATGGCACCAGTAGAGATGCAGGAATTAAAGAAACAATTGTAGGAGCTGTCAGAGAAGGGTTTCATACGGACAATCACTTCCTCTTGGGGTGCTCCCGTGTTGTTTGTCCAAAAAGAGGGACGGTTCAATGAGGTTATGTATAGACTATAAATAGTTAAACAAGGGACAATAAAGATTAAGTATCCTTTTCCGAGGATTGATGCCCTTTTTGATCAGTTGAGAGGTGCCACTATGTTTTCAAAAATAGATATAAGATCAGGATATCATCAGTTGACTATTAAGGTAGATGACATACCCAATTCAACTTTTAGGACTAGGTATGGCCATTATGAGTTTGTTGTTATGCCGTTTGGGCTAACCAATGCACCTGCAACCTTTATGGACTTGATGAATAGGGTGTTTAGACCTTATCTTGATCTGTGTGTGGTTGTGTTTATAGACGGCATCCTAATATACTCCAAGGATAGTTATCAGCATGAGCTACACCTTCGCTAGGCGTTGACTTTGTTAAGGCAACACAAGCTATATGCTAAGTTTAACAAGTGTGAATTCTGGTTGACAGATGTGTCTTTTTGGGCCATGTAATATCAGCTAAAGGTGTTTGTGTGGACTCTAAGAAGGTTGAATATATATTGGAATGGGAATAACCAACAGAGATTTGCAGTTTCCTAGGTTTGATAGGCTACTATAGGAGGTTCATCAAGGAATTCAGTTCTATAGCATTACACCTAATCGGTCTAACTAGGAAAGACGTTCCTTTTGCATGGAATGAAAAGTGTCAACATTCTTTCTAGATAATGAAAGACAAGTTGACCACTGCATCAATGTTAATGCTTCCAGAGCAAGGGAAAGACTATATTGTATTTTTTGATGCTTTGAACAATGGGTTGGGATGTGTCTTGATGCAGGATAAAAATGTGATTTCTTTTACTTTGTGATAGCTTAAGAAACACGAGGAGAACTACCCAACACAGTATCTGGAGACATTACCTTTATGTAGAGAAGTGTTAGATCTTCACTGACCATCAGAATCTATAGTATATCTTCTCTAAGAAGGATCTAAATATGCATTAAAGGTGATGGATGAAATTGATTAAGGATTATTCAACCGACTATAATCTTGGAAAGGTGAATGTGGTAGTTGATGCATTGAGTAAAAAGTCTTCTTTATCATCAGTTGTAGACCAGGAAAAGTTATGCTCCTTAGTATGTCATAAACAATATATGTTAGTGTCTCCTCACTAGATGAATATATAGTTAGAAGTTTCTTTGGTGGCAGGTCTATTGGCATAGTTACAAGTTAAACCTACATTGAGACATCAAATTCATGATGCAAAACAGAATGATATTGTGATACATAATGTTCAATTAGATTTGGGCAGTGAGAAGCATGATGGCTTCCATGAGAATGGGGATGGTACAATTTGTTTCCATAACAGGGCAATAATTCCTGATGCAGATGCGTTGAGGAAGATGGTACATGAGGAGGATCACTCTTTAATGTATGCAATGCATCCTAGAAGTACTAAGATGTAAAAAAACTTGAACGACATGTATTGGTGGCCAGGTCTAAAGAGTGATGTGGTAGAGTTTGTTGCTAGATGTTTAGTTTGTCAACAAGTAAAAGCTGAGCACCAGAAGCCTACAAGGATGTCACAACCTTTGCTGATACCACAATGAAAATGGGATCATATTACTATGGAACTTTTGGTTTGTATTCCTAGGACATCCAAGGGTCATGATTCCATATGGGTGATAGTTGACAGATTGATAAAGTCAGCTCACATTCTTCCAGTCAAGACAACATTTACAGTAGAGAAGTTGGCACAAGTATATGTTGATGAGCTAGTCTGTCTGCATGACATTCTAGTGACTATTGCCTCTTGCAGAGGTCCAAAGTTTACAAGTCATTTTTGGGAATGTCTGCATTCAGTAATGGGAACACTACTGAGTTTTAGTACAACTTTCCATTTGTAGACAGATGGCCAGCCTGAAAGGACTATTCAGACTTTAGAGGATCTCTTGAGGGTATGTGTGTTGTAGTTTCTTGGGAGTTGGGATATACTCCTGTGTCTAATAGAATTTTCCTATAATAATAGCTATCATGGAAGCATAGATATGGATCCTTATTAGGATCTGTATAGGAGACGATGTTGGTCTACTCTTTGTTGGTATGATACAAATGAATATCAACTTTTGGGTCCTGAGATAGTGCACCAGACTACAAAAAAGATTAAAGTGATACAACAATAGTTGAAAGCAGCACAGGATAGGCAGAAATCTTATGGAGATAATCGATGTAGACCACTTGAGTTCCAAGTAGGAGATAGAGTATATCTCAAGGTCTCTCCTTGGAAAGGTGTGTTGGGGTTTGGAAAGAAGGGAAAGTTGGCTCCTAGATTTATGGGACCATTTCCTATTCTAGCTTGTGTTGGAAAGGTGGCATACAAGATGGAACTACCACCAGATATACACAAGTTACATAATGTCTTTCATATCTCCATGCTGAGGAAATGTCATCCAGATACACATCATACAAACCAACCAGTAGAGGTTGAGTTCGATGAGGATATCTCTTAGCTTGAAGGTCTAGTGCTGATTCGGGACTGAAGAGTGAAGAAGCTGTAGAAGAAATATATAGTGTTAGTAAAGGTTTTGTGGCATCATTGTGTCATATAGGAAGCCACATGTGAGCTAGAGAATGAGATGTATTGGAAGTATCCATCTCTCTTTGCATAGGATTTTGGGGGCAAAATCCTTGTTAGGGGTTTGTAGTTGTAAGGCCCATGAACTTATTTAAAATGTTGAATAAGATTGATTACCATAATTTAGTTCTTATAACCTTAATATAACATTTTTATATGCTTTGGAATCATAAGAAAAGCTTAAGTTTCAAATTTGGTCCAATTCGGACATTGTTTGAGCAAGTTATGCAATTTTATGTACATGTTGGACTTTTCTACAATTTACCTAATTGAGGGGTTTTCTTTGCAAATTGTCCCATTAATTATGTTCCTTAAATGTTTTTTATCATTCTTGAGCTTTTTGATCCATGGTGCACTCAACTATACCTTGAATTGGATGAGATTTCATTCTATGATTGAATTAGGATTTACCCCCATGGATGAGCTACTTTCAAGGCTATCAACTAATGGCTCCACTTTCTTGGGCTTCAGACGATGGCCCAGAATTCCCCAATAGTTGGTAGACTTTTTTCTTTCTTATCCATGCAAACTTTAAGTCATGGAGACGTGGAGAATTGTTTGTACACCTCATGCTTGTTCTCAACCTTATCCCCTAAACTATATATACTTATCGTTATGCCCAAAACGAAGCTTTTGATCTCTGCTACTTTCCTCTTTCTAATAACCTCATTATCTTTTTGTTCTTATGAGAAGAACCTATCTAAGGTGGGAGAAAAAGGTGATATTCTTGGAAGGAGCATCTAGGGTTCCAATTTGCTTTCTTCTAGGGTTTCTAAAGCTTCTTCTTGGTGAACTTGACTTGAACAAATAAATAGTTCTTTCTTTCCTCCAGTTGAAAACTGTCAACAATAGCAACTTCAAGTACAACAACAAATTACACAACATCAACAAAAGAATTTTCAACCTCCGTCAACAGATGAGTTGTCTCTGATAAGGCAAATGTTGCAATCTTAACAGACCATACTCGCCAACCAACAGGCTCAATAGAAAGTTGTAGAGACCCAATTGGCACAAATTATAGCTCAATTGAAACCTCCGGTAGGTACGTTCATCAGTCAGCCCGAAACAAATCCAAGACATGATCAACATAGACCAGAACAACTGAATGCAGTTACCACAAAATCAGGTCATGTTCTTACTGAAGCTACTTTTGTCTCATATGAAGCGGTTACCACATTATGATGTTCTCTCCCCTACTTGTATGTTTCTAACCTTGCAGGTTGAATTAGTGCCATGACTTTTTTATGTTGTGGTGGTGATTATATGACATAGGGTGATGGCTATGACCCTTGATGAGATATGATGAGATCATATTGATGTGATGGGTCTTATGGTCTGGAAAAGGCTTAATTCCATTGTGAGGTGATATCCTCTAGTGAGGTGATTAAGGGATTGATATCCCATAGTAATGTCACATTGGTGATACACTTGTATGGTTGTGTGACTTTGATGATGGCCTTGTGAATGGAAGTGGTACAAGTATCTTGTGGTGATGTGACAAGTTCACACCTTATACATTTTAGATCTTCTGAACTTGCTTTATGCCCTTAACTTTATAAGGGTTTGTTTAGGGAGAACTTGTTTGATGCTAAAAGATACCCAATTGCACTAATTAATCAAGTGAAACCCTAACCATGTAGTTTCCATGTACCATAGGTCCATCTTTAATGTCAGTACTAGCCAGATGGTGAAATGAGTTCTCCCTTAGTGGAAGCTCGAAATCGTATATTGTTGAGTATATGCATTTCATAGGATTGGTTGCGGTCATACCCTAGAAGGAGGATAATTTCTAATTCACTTCCACCCTTTGCTTGCAAAACAATCAAGGAAGATTTTAAGGACCAGGAGGGTGACCCCCAACCTGTTGGTAAGCTTCTTGACCTTCTTTCATCTTGATTTCATGGTGGAAATCATAAATCTATGCATAATTTCTTCTTTTCTTCACTCCATCTTCAACCCTAGCCAATCGTTTCACTCCAAAACTTGAGGGTGAGCCTTGGGGGAGTTGCAAAAGCTTCTTCCACCATTGTCGATGTGAAGCTCCAAGCTTTGAAGCTCAATTGAAGGCGGGTTATATAACTTGAACCCTTATTCATTGTTATTGAACTCAATTTCTCAATCAATTATGTTCAATTGATTAACGGTCTGAAACTGATACACTAGATATGCAATAGTGACAACCATAATGGTTAGTGATCGATACACCCATATTATGGATAAACTAAGAAACCATGTTGATGTCAGGACAACATCCTAGCCATAGAAACAACCCATTACAGCCTATGGCTGATGCCCAAACATAGTTATAACCCATGATGGTTAATGGCTGATACACCCTTAGTGATGATAGGCTGACAAAGTTTTGTTGGTGTTAAACCGATATATCATGGGGGTGTTAAACTGTTATACCTATGTTAATATTAGGTCGACATGCCCTGATGTTGGGAAACTAATACACCATAATAGTGTTAGAACTGTTACACCAGGAAGGTGTCAGGCCGATATACATGGTTGAAGTTTGAACCAATACCCTATGTTAGGGTAGAATTGAATAGTTGAAACTATACCCTAATTGATATTTTTGAATTTTGAACCCAATCCAATGAATGAGATTGGATGCTTCAACAATAAATGTATTAGAGTGAATTTGATAGTCTTATAAGTGGTTTCTAGTCAAGAGAATTTGATGGTACAATACCATTGAACTTGTAATCTTACCTTTTCCCTTATATGAATATATGGATGAATCACCATAACAAGTGGATGTGTACTTTTAATGAAACATGGTTTCCTACACAAACTCTAATATGACTAAATGGTGATGTTTAGTTATAATTATACCTCTTGAACGATTAATGTGACAATGTATTACGTTCTCCTGGTGTTGAAACCTCAATGTAGTGCTAATTGAATACCATAGTGCATTACCATGTTTAACCAATGGGATACAAATGTGTTGATGATCTTTTTAGCCTTGTTTAAGGCCTAGAATGATAATGATAATCTTACAAGGTTTAATATGATGTTCTTAATTACCTTTGGGCATGTTTGAGCCATGATTAAGGTGAAATCCTTTTCATATTCGAATAAGGGTTGAAACCCTGGAACTTGTAATAAGAAATGGATATCTTGAAATGATATGATAACACATGTAGTTATTATGATGCCACAAGTGATAGCATGTGGTAATGTGATTAATATTTATACCTCAAACTTTTTATATCTTCTAAAGTTGCAATGCTTATACACTTGATAGAAATTAATTAGGGTTTGTATGTCCATTTGTATGATGAAGCCTTAATTCACCGAATTGGCATATAAGTGATCAAGTGTAACCCTAATCATGTAGTTCCCTTAGCCATAGATCCATCTACAGTGTCGGAACTTGTTGGATGGTGAAACGAGTATTCCTAAGGGAAATTCAGAGTACATATTGTTGAATATATGGGGTACTTATTAACCTGATTCCAAGTATTTAGGAAAGATGAGTGCGGCTACACTTAGCCCTCTTTTAGAGAATGGCTACAGTCGTGTCTCAGTGATTATCATGTGTTAAAGATTTTACCTTGCATACCTTGGTTTCTAGCGTTGTGACCTATACCAAGGTGGGCTAGTTATATATAGGACTATATGTCTATGTTTTGTAGTTTGACTAAGATGTCACTATAGTGCAGACTCGTACTGACCATGCATGGAAAAGATTTTTGAGTCTGGCTCTTCCTAGATCTTATATGGAACTGATTGTGACTGAGCGGTGGTTAGTTGGACTTTGGGTGGTACGACTCAAACTGCCTAGGGAAATATAATAAAATATTTAATCTAAGTTGTGTGGTATATTGTCAGGGTTAAGTATGTTTCACATTAGTTGAGTAGCCCTTGTTTTTCCTTTATACTATATAGTTCTTATATGATGTCAAATTATGAAATCTGAGTAATTCTACTTGATGTCAAAGATGATTTGCTTCAATGTTTAGTATGCTTAACTCACCTAATCTACTTAAATTGTTTCTTTAATGACTGATCTGCTCAATTTATTTACCGATAATTAATGTGTGTAATCAATATCTATTGGAGAAAGTTATTACTCTCGTAAGGACTGGGTCTCACCCGTGGGTCACTACATCTTTTTAGGCGGTCGCGGGCAACATGGATGAGGTCGTGCTGTGGAAGAGAATCGGTATAGTGATCAATATATTCATAAGGTTGGTCAGCTATAGATATCAATAGTAGAGTCCTAGTGTCATCCTTGTACTCTCAGGTCCTGGTATGGGAGGTTTTTTCTAGATGAGATATTTTTATCGACACGATATTTTTGTAGTATGCCATTATATATATATGAAATGAACATGTAAATGCTTCTTTTGTACACATGATGTGGCTAACGCTATTGAGTACAAATATAAATTCCTATTATAATGTATGAGAATGGAAAAGATGGACCTTTATGCAAATGTTTTAAAACTTGTTCATGATGTAGATTTTTGGTTTTAATTATTTCACATTTTTTTACTATGTGATTAATTGGTAGTTGATCGTGTTTTATGTTTTGAGTAATCTCATCTAGCGTGACAAGGTGTCACAGTTAAGTTGGTATCAGAGATCTAGGTTCACTGAGTCTACAAGGACATAGGACTTAGGTTTGAGTTTGTTCTTAGGTGTCCAACATATCTGATCATTGCATATGCTTATGCAAATATGTCTGGAGGATATGAAGAACACGCCAAGAGTATCTATGTTGCACCAAGAGGAGGTGCAAGGAGGTAGGAAAATAATGAGAGAGTGCCATAGACAGGGCTAGAGCAGCCTGCAATGCCTCAGAAGGACCTGGCAATTATGGCCTATCTTGAGTTTCAATCTATGTTTAGATAGATGATGGCAACTTTTACGCATATAGAGGACAGAATGCCAACACCTCAAGCTAGGGAAACTATACCTAATGTGGAATCTCCAGGAGTTAGAAAGACTTTTGAATGTCTTAGACATGTTGGGGCGATCAAATATGCTGGTACTTCTGACCCAACTGATGTCGACATGTGGCTTACTGAGCTTTAAAAGGCATTCAAAATTCTGAACATCCTTGAAGAAGACAAAGTAAAGCATGATGTCTATATGTTGAAGGGTAGTGTTGGCCACTGGTGGGCCATAGAAGTGGAGAAAAGGCTAAGAGTGGTGATAGGATGGGAGGAATTTTGAAAGGAGTTTGTCAGTTGATACTTCCCAAAGACATACCTAGATGAGAAAATATCTTAGTTTGAGAAGATTCGACAAGGAGCAATGTCTATTAACGAGTATGAGTCAAAGTTCATGGACCTTCTGAGGTTTATCCCTCACATGGAAACCACTAACAAGGAAAGGATCTGTAGGTTTGAGAAGGGTCTAAGTACGGAGTTGACTACTACAAGATCAACTTTGGAGAATAGGGAAGGTTTTCCACCTTTGTGGAATCTGTAAGGAGGATTGATAGGTCTACCATAGAAAAGTGTGAATCGCATGCTAATAAATGACCGACTCATCTAGAGGCTTTAAGAAGCCAAGGTTTACCCCACCACAGTCACAGTAGACATTGACTTTTAGTGAGAAGAGGTCATTCACTCCATCTAAGTGGACCCCGAGTAGAAGTAGAGGTCGCAGGTTTCACCTACAGGAGCCTGCAACACATCATTAGTTTCAATGAAAGGGTCGTCTAGGCCATGGTGTAAAAGTAAGACCTATCATAAGTGTGGACATGTGGGATACAAAAAGGGGTATTTCCCTATGAAAGATGAGGAGGTGACTAAGCAACCAAGGTAGAGTCAGCAATGTTCACAACTACGATAGTTTAGCACTGATAGTGGCAGAGGACATGGTCAAGTATCATAGGAAGGATCATTTGGATAGGCGAGAAGAGGACATGGATGACAATAGGTCATGACTAGGTTCTATGATATGAGCCATCCTGAAGCAGTGTTCAATCAACGTGTCGTGATAGGTCAAATGGAGTTATTTCATTCTGATTTGTATACCTCTTATTTGTTATCAATATTAGTAGACCCAGGTGCAACGAACTCCTTTATCACTAGAGAACTGATAAGTAGTAGGTATGGTAGAAAAACGTGACCCGATCTAACCCGTTAAATTTGGGTTTTACTGGGTTTGCGGGTTTTGCGGGCTGACACTTGTGAGTATTGTGTTGAAAGCGGGTGTTATAGGTGGAAACCTGTGAGTGCCCACACACACACTCACTCATGAATATGAAGTCATGGCTAGCTCGCACGATGGCATGGCCATCGAGGATAAACTCCAGATCAAATAGTGCTAGGGACCTAATAGATTCCTTAGTCCTACTGCAGATGCGCCTAAGCCAAATGCTATTTTGTTTCCGCTGGTTTATGTGAGTTCAAATCTGTCCTACACACCAAATGGTGATCGAGCAGTAGCCATGTTGATGGCCAAGCGCGAGGAGCCACCGGTGGTGTCATATTTCGATATGATCATGGACCCGATGTACTTCTCTGCCCCGAGTGGAACTAGTGTTGTGACCCTGTTCCACAGCTCTGGGGTGTCCTCGCTCGAGTTCCTTGACCTCCTAAACTACAACAATTACCCTACCTCCATGAACGGTTCCTTTTCCCTATTCCCAACCACCGTCACAGACAATCTTTTCTTCCTGGGAGCAGCTTTGGTCATATAATCCAAGCTTTAGCTATGCAGGGCCGTCGGGACTCCCAACATGCCGATCATGATCACCAGAATTGTGAATCACCATGATATATGATCACCATAACTGCTCACAATCGATAACGTATGGTCAGTTTCTCTGTGTTCATGACGTCGCTTACATGATGATGATGAAGAATGTCAGTTCTCTGCAGATGCATCGTCGTGTCGAAGGTCGCTACTGCCAGAAAATCTGCAGTGACCAGACAGATGATGAGAAAGATGAGGAGGAGGGAAATGGGGCTTCCAACACCAACGAGAACTGTGACATTGTAGGTGCTAGAAATGCAAACAAGAAGCATAATGCAAACAAACAAGAAACCCAATGCCAACGAGGATTGTTCTCGTAGTTCGTCTTCCATAACAAATCAATCGAAGCAAGCATTCTTCATATTTTTCAAACTAAATGTTTAGTGGACCAATAGGAATTATATCTTACCTGTATTGTTTTCTCTTTAGAACATTCAGTACAAGAGCATAATCCGTTCTCATTTAGGCAATTTTGTTTATTGAAGCAGAGGACCTGATGCTTGATACAACGACATGTGATGTGGTCATTTGTGGACAAAATATTTGTAGTTTTGAGGAACATGCATGCTTAGTAGATTCAAGTTATATACTTTTTTTGGAAGATCTGATATAAAATTTAGTTCTGTTGTGAGAAAAAAGTTGTGGGTATTTGCAGGTTTTTTAATGTCCTATTTTGGTTAGGTTTTTTCGGGTCGGGTTCTTGTGGATTTTTTGAGTCAATATTTTTTTCGGGTTCAGGTCGGATCGGATTTAGCTAAAAATGGGTAGGGTTGGGTTTGTATAGGGTTCTCAAATATTCAACCCGTTGCCATGCCTAATAAGTAATTTTTTGCCTATTAGTCATATATTTGATAGCATGTTGATAGAAACTCTTTTGATTGCATCTGTCAATTCGCGGGAAGTGTGCTCTTCTTGTATTCTTTCTTTTTCTAGGCATATCATTCAAGTGGATTTCTTACCACTTGACATGCATAGTTTTGATGTGAACTTAGGAATGGATACCTTGTAAAAGTATGAGGTAGTCTTGGACTATAGCACTAAAGTGGAAACTTTTCATGATGGGGATGTATAGTGGATTTTCGAAGGTGATAGGAAGATTCTTCCTACCTAGGGGTGAGCAAATCTCGGTCCAGACCGCAAAACCGGACCGGACCGCTCAATTCGGTCCGGTTCGGTCCGGTCCATTTCAACTTCGGTCCGGTCCACGGTCCAATAAATTCGATAAATTCGGTCTTCGGTCCGGTCCGGTCCGGTCTGGTCCAAAACCGGTCCGGTCCGGTCCGGACCGCAGACTAACTTTTATATAAAATCCATATATATTTGAAGGTGTATTCTATAATAACTACAAATAAAGTACATATATAAGTACTACTAGTATAAATGTTTGATACTAAAGTTATATAATTGTTAGAAGTGACTAAGATTATCAACTTTGTATAATTAAATAAGTTGTAAAACATCTAAAAAAGGCTGATTGCGGTCCAAACGGTCCGGTCCGGTCCGGTCCGTGGTCAAAACGGTCCGGTCCCGGTCCGGTCCGACCACCAAACGGTCCGGTCAACGGTCCAAAAATTATTGATTTTCGGTCCTCGGTCCGGTCCGGTCCGGTCCAGTCCGGTTTTGGACCGATGCTCACCCCTATTCCTACCTGTTTGATGTTAGCTATGACAACAAAGCAGTTGATGAGACAAGGACGTGAATCTTTCTTATCTCATGTTGTAGATACCATGGTGAGAAGTCCTAGTATCCATGAGGTATCACTGGTATGGGAATTTGAAGATGTTTTTCCTGACGAGTTTCCTGGAGTTCCCCCTCCTAGAGAGATTGATTTTGAGATCAATCTTTCTCCTGGAACACAACCCATAGCACAGTCACCCTACATATTGGCACCAGTAGAGATGCAGGAATTAAAGAAACAATTGTAGGAGCTGTCAGAGAAGGGTTTCATTCGGCCAATCACTTCCTCTTGGGGTGCTCCCGTGTTGTTTGTCCAAAAAGAGGGACGGTTCAATGAGGTTATGTATAGACTATAAACAGTTAAACAAGGGACAATAAAGATTAAGTATCCTTTTCCGAGGATTGATGCCCTTGTTGATCAGTTGAGAGGTGCCACTATGTTTTCAAAAATAGATATAAGATCAGGATATCATCAGTTGAGGATTAAGGTAGATGACATACCCAATTCAACTTTTAGGACTAGGTATGGCCATTATGAGTTTGTTGTTATGCCGTTTGGGCTAACCAATGCACCTGCAGCCTTTATGGACTTGATGAATAGGGTGTTTAGACCTTATCTTGATCTGTGTGTGGTTGTGTTTATAGATGGCATCCTAATATACTCCAAGGATAGTTATCAGCATGAGCTACACCTTCGCTAGGCGTTGACTTTGTTAAGGCAACACAAGCTATATGCTAAGTTTAACAAGTGTGAATTCTAGTTGACAGATGTGTCTTTTTGGGCCATGTAATATCAGCTAAAGGTGTTTGTGTGGACTCTAAGAAGGTTGAATATATATTGGAATGGGAATAACCAACAGAGATTTGCAGTTTCCTAGGTTTGATAGGCTACTATAGGAGATTCATCAAGGAATTCAGTTCTATAGCATTACACCTAATCGGTCTAACTAGGAAAGACGTTCCTTTTGCATGGAATGAAAAGTGTCAACATTCTTTCTAGATAATGAAAGACAAGTTGACCAGTGCATCAATGTTAATGCTTCCAGAGCAAGGGAAAGACTATATTGTATTTTTTGATGCTTTGAACAATGGGTTGGGATGTGTCTTGATGCAGGATAAAAATGTGATTTCTTTTACTTTGTGATAGCTTAAGAAACACGAGGAGAACTACCCAACACAGTATCTGGAGACATTACCTTTATGTAGAGAAGTGTTAGATCTTCACTGACCATCAGAATCTACAGTATATCTTCTCTAAGAAGGATCTAAATATGCAGTAAAGGTGATGGATGAAATTGATTAAGGATTATTCAACCGACTATAATCTTGGAAAGGTGAATGTGGTAGTTGATGCATTGAGTAAAAAGTCTTCTTTATCATCAGTTGTAGACCAGGAAAAGTTATGCTCCTTAGTATGTCATAAACAATATATGTTAGTGTCTCCTCACTAGATGAATATATAGTTAGAAGTTTCTTTGGTGGCAGGTCTATTGGCATAGTTACAAGTTAAACCTACATTGAGACATCAAATTCATGATGCACAACAGAATGATATTGTGATACATAATGTTCAATTAGATTTGGGCAGTGAGAAGCATGATGGCTTCCATGAGAATGGGGATGGTACAATTTGTTTCCATAACAGGGCAATAGTTCCCGATGCAGATGGGTTGAGGAAGATGGTACATGAGGAGGATCACTCTTTAATGTATGCAATGCATCCTGGGAGTACTAAGATGTACAAAAACTTGAACGACATGTATTGGTGGCCAGGTCTAAAGAGTGATGTGGTAGAGTTTTTTGCTAGATGTTTAGTTTGTCAACAGGTAAAAGCTGAGCACCAGAAGCCTACAAGGATGTCACAACCTTTGCTGATACCACAATGAAAATGGGATCATATTACTATGGAACTTTTGGTTTGTATTCCTAGGACATCCAAGGGTCATGATTCCATATGGGTGATAGTTGACAGATTGATAAAGTCAGCTCACATTCTTCCAGTCAAGACAACATTTACAGTAGAGAAGTTGGCACAAGTATATGTTGATGAGCTAGTCTGTCTGCATGACATTCTAGTGACTATTGCCTCTTGCAGAGGTCCAAAGTTTACAAGTTATTTTTGGGAATGTCTGCATTCAGTAATGGGAACACTACTGAGTTTTAGTACAACTTTCCATTTGTAGACAGATGGCCAGCCTGAAAGGACTATTCAGACTTTAGAGGATCTCTTGAGGGTATGTGTGTTGTAGTTTCTTGGGAGTTGGGATATACTCCTGTGTCTAATAGAATTTGCCTATAATAATAGCTATCATGGAATCATAGATATGGATCCTTATTAGGATATGTATAGGAGACGATGTTGGTCTCCTCTTTGTTGGTATGAGACAAATGAATATCAACTTTTGGGTCCTGAGATAGTGCACCAGACTACAAAAAAGATTAAAGTGATACAACAATAGTTGAAAGCAGCACAGGATAGGAAGAAATCTTATGGAGATAATCGATGTAGACCACTTGAGTTCCAAGTAGGAGATAGAGTATATCTCAAGGTCTCTCCTTGGAAAGGTGTATTGGGGTTTGGAAAGAAGGGCAAGTTGGCTCCTAGATTTATGGGACCATTTCCTATTCTAGCTTGTGTTGGAAAGGTGGCATACAAGATGGAACTACCACCAGATATACACAAGTTACATAATGTCTTTCATATCTCCATGCTGAGGAAATGTCATCCAGATACACATCATACAAACCAACCAGTAGAGGTTGAGTTCGATGAGGATATCTCTTAGCTTGAAGGTCTAGTGCTGATTCGGGACTGAAGAGTGAAGAAGCTGTAGAAGAAAGATATAGTGTTAGTAAAGGTTTTGTGGCATCATTGTGTCATATAGGAAGCCACATGTGAGCTAGAGAATGAGATGTATTGGAAGTATCCATCTCTCTTTGCATAGGATTTTGGGGGCAAAATCCTTGTTAGGGGTTTGTAGTTGTAAGGCCCATGAACTTATTTAAAATGTTGAATAAGATTGATTACCATAATTTAGTTCTTATAACCTTAATATAACATTTTTATATGCTTTGGAATCATAAGAAAAGCTTAAGTTTCAAATTTGGTCCAATTCGGACATTGTTTGAGCAAGTTATGCAATTTTATGTACATGTTGGACTTTTCTACAATTTACCTAATTGAGGGGTTTTCTTTGCAAATTGTCCCATTAATTATGTTCCTTAAATGTTTTTTTATCATTCTTGAGCTTTTTGATCCATGGTGCACTCAACTATACCTTGAATTGGATGAGATTTCATTCTATGATTGAATTAGGATTTACCCCCATGGATGAGCTACTTTCAAGGCTATCAACTAATGGCTCCACTTTCTTGGGCTTCAGATGATGGCCCAGAATTCCCCAATAGTTGGTAGACTTTTTTCTTTCTTATCCATGCAAACTTTAATACATGGAGACGTGGAGAATTGTTTATACACCTCATGCTTGTTCTCAACCTTATCCCCTAAACTATATATACTTATCATTATGCCCAAAACAAAGCTTTTGATCTCTACTACTTTCCTCTTTCTAATAACCTCATTATCTTTTTGTTCTTATGAGAAGAACCTATCTAAGGTGGGAGAAAAAGGTGATATTCTTGGAAGGAGCATCTAGGGTTCCAATTTGCTTTCTTCTAGGGTTTCTAAAGCTTCTTCTTGGTGAACTTGACTTGAACAAATAAATAGTTCTTTCTTTCCTCCAGTTGACAACTGTCAACAATAGCAACTTCAAGTACAACAACAAATTACACAGCATCAACAATAGAATTTTCAACCTCCGTCAACAGATGAGTTGTCTCTGATAAGGCAAATGTTGCAATCTTAACAGACCATGCTCGCCAACCAACAGGCTCAATAGAAAGTTGTAGAGACCCAATTGGCACAAATTATAGCTCAATTGAAACCTCCGGTAGGTATGTTCATCAGTCAGCCCGAAACAAATCCAAGACATGATCAACATAGACCAGAACAACTGAATGCAGTTACCACAAAATTAGGTCATGTTCTTACTGAAGCTACTTTTGTCTCATATGAAGCGGTTACCACATTATGATGTTCTCTCCCCTACTTGTATGTTTCTAACCTTGCAGGTTGAATTCGTGCCATGACTTTTTTATGTTGTGGTGGTGATTATATGACATAGGGTGATGGCTTTGACCCTTGATGAGATATGATGAGATCATATTGATGTGATGGGTCTTATGGTCTGGAAAAGGCTTAATGCCATTGTGAGGTGATATCCTCTAGTGAGGTGATTAAGGGATTGATATCCCATAGTAATGTCACATTGGTGATACACTTTTATGGTTGTGTGACTTTGATGATGGCCTTGTGAATGGAAGTGGTACAAGTATCTTGTGGTGATGTGACAAGTTCACACCTTATACATTTTAGATCTTCTGAACTTGCTTTATGCCCTTAACTTTATAAGGATTTGTTTAGGGAGAACTTGTTTGATGCTAAAAGATACCCAATTGCACTAATTAACCAAGTAAAACCCTAACCATGTAGTTTCCATGTACCATAGGTCCATCTTTAATGTCAGTACTAGCCAGATGGTGAAATGAGTTCTCCCTTAGTGGAAGCTCGAAATCGTATATTGTTGAGTATATGCATTTCATAGGATTGGTTGAGGTCATACCCTAGAAGGAGGATAATTTCTAATTCACTTCCACCCTTTGCTTGCAAAACAATCAAGGAAGATTTTAAGGACCAGGAGGGTGACCCCCAACATGTTGGTAAGCTTCTTGACCTTCTTTCATCTTGATTTCATGGTGGAAATCATAAATCAATGCATAATTTCTTCTTTTCTTCACTCCATCTTCAACCCTAGCCAATCGTTTCACTCCAAAACTTGAGGGCGAGCCTTGGGGGAGTTGCAAAAGCTTCTTCCACCATTGTTGATGTGAAGCTCCAAGCTTTGAAGCTCAATTGAAGGCGGGTTATATAACTTGAACCCTTATTCATTGTTATTGAACTCAATTTCTCAATCAATTATGTTCAATTGCTCTTCTTGCAATTCCTTTGATTAGTTGATGCAACTACCATGATAATGGTAGTGGTTTTTGATGGACTAAGGCTTGATGATGATGACATCATCTTAGGCACACTTTCCAACAATTTTGAGTTGCAAACGGTTTTGGACCTTTGGTCCAAATGGTTTCACAAAACCATTTGGAGACCAAACAGTTTGCAAATCGTTTGGTGATTTGAGTCCCAAACCACATGAGAGTGTTGAACATTTGGATGGGTTGACCATTTGAGGTCTAAACCCTAGTACATGTTGGATGATGATCCAATGGATCCAATTCATTCATTAAATGTATGGACAATCCACCAATTACAACCCTAATCGATTTGTTGGAGGTTCCATAGATTGATCCATTCGATTTCAAGACTTTTTGGGTCAAACGGTCTTGAGACCGTTTGAGCCCAAACGGTCTTGAAACCGTTTGGGATCAAATGGTTTTAAAACCATTTGGTGATCCAATGGTTGAGATTTGAGGGTTGGAGATCCAAGAGCCAATAATTGTTGAACTTCAATAACTCAATTAATTGAAGGTTTCAGTGTAGCAAATCATGATCAACCAATTGATGAATGTACCTAATGAACCCTTGCGGTTTTGAGACTGAATTGTCCCAAACGGTCTTGAGACCGTTTGATTTCAAACGGTCTTGAAACCGTTTGGGGTCAAATGGTTTCAAAACCATTTGGAATCAAACGGTTTCAAAACCGTTTGGTTATGAAACCTCAAAACCGAATAAAGGTCGATTGTGATTCAATAATTTGGAAATTGATGGGGATGATTGTTCCAATGATCCAATGATTGATAGTAATGACAATCAATGATAGGTACAAAGGTTGAATCCCTAAAGTACCTAATTGATTAATACCTTTAAAGGGATAAACCCTAATTGTTTATAAAAACAATAACTTAGTACACTATGTCAATCATAGTTGTATGTACTTGATGGAAAGGTTGATATAACCTAATCAAGTTGAGAGGATGATAGAGAGAAAATCATACATGAATAAGATTCATGTGGTGATTAAGTGTATGCTCCTCAGCAAAGAGATCATAAAACCCTTATCATTAGCATAAACCCTAATTGACAAAGATTATTGAACCCTAACCCTAATCCAGGGTAAGGATGTAACCCTAATCTAGGGTGAAAATATGAGTAACCCTAATTATGGGTAATGGAGCATGATACCCTGATTGGGATGAATAGTAAACCCTAATTGTGGATTATTGAATGTAGACTCTATTCTGGGGTGAAATTTATGTGAAACCCTAACTTATGGTGATTTTATGAGAAACCCTGATGTTTGATGTGATGTGGAGCTCAAATCCAGGGTGATGCTATGAAATGTTTTATGAAACCCTAATCTTGGGCAATATGGTGATAAACCATAACCTTGATCTGGGTAATGGGATGAATGTTTCCAAATGACATGAAATGGGAAACCCTAACCCTAGTAAGGGAATAGTGGTGTTACCCTTGAATAGTGAATTCATAATTGTTCTGCATGGTACTGATATGCAATTGAAGTTACTGTTATCATCTACACTAACCATGCAGGTATTTTGAAATGGTGATCATGGCCAGGTATGAGCTATGATGTTTTATTCATTATTGTTTATTGGGCCTTGTGTGCCATAATATGCCTTGCTGCCTGATGAGAGGTAACAAGAGAGTTAATGGGCCTCAAGTGCCATGAGTAATGCTTGTATAGCAAGTACCACGTTTACCTTGGTCAGATGACCTGAAGGTGATAGTTACCTGGAAAAGTGGTAACAATGCTCAATGATGAGCTAAGGGTTTGAATACCCAGAACCATATGATTATGGTAATGAGATTGTGAAGGGATGAGAATTCCCAGTATTGAAATGAGGGACTGATTTCCCAATATTGATGAAAATAGTACATGTTTCTTTATAGCATTGTCATAATAAGTTATGTTTAAGAACGTGGCTGGTGGTAAAAGAATATGATAATGTACTTAATTCATCAAGTAAAATATGTCCATGTAGTGCTTTGACCATAGATCCATAATAGTCAGTAGTTGGTGATGGTGAAACAGGTTTTCCTGTGGGATTTCCTGGAGTTCACATATTTTGAATATGCGGGTGTAAATGGGTGAAAATATCCTTACATCTTGGTGAAGAGATTGCTGGAAGGTAAACATTAAACCTCTCAATCCTTCATGTGTCGGGATGGATGTATCACAAATATCTCTATGGTTGGGATGGATGTATCACTAATATCCCAATGATATTCAATGTCGGGTCGATGGAGATAAACATTAAATCTCTCGATTGTCGATGAGAGTGCAGTTGACGCTATAACTCTATAGAGAAGTTTTCAGTATACCCTGGAAAACTATATTGAGCAGTTGACATAGTCCTACTTGTGGTCCTGTACTGACCGGGATGTGGGAGGTCATGGGAATCCAAGTCTTCCATTGACCTATGTATAGTACCGATTTCAATTTAGCAATGGTCGGTTGGAGTATGAGTGGTATACCTCATCCCCTCAGAGCTTAAGTATGTTTGTAAAAATGTAATCAGCCGTGTAGCGTATTTACATAAGACTAAAATATGAGAATCACTGGTTGGTGATTATCTTGCTTAACATATCCTAGATGGATAAATGTTATACATGTACTATAATTCTTTATTGAATATTAGACATGTTGCTTATTCAAGTTATAGCTAATAAGCTCAAGTGGGAATGTTGCTCTAATATGCATTTCATAAGTGAATTATCTATTGTTGATTATTTTGATTCCACTACTCAGTTTATTTCTATTAAACTGCAATAATAATGTTTTCGGCGAAGAGTTATATCTCCCGCTGGGGCAAATTTTTTTAATTATCTCACCCCTGTGGAATCCAACATTTTTAGGTATACACAGACAAAGGGGCATAACCTCTATAGCAGGGGAAGAGCAACAACAACAAAAGTTGGGATAGTAGTAACACTACAAGTGGAAAGACTGGCTGTCAGGCTTTGTTCATTTGTAAATAGATTCCTATGTGTCATCTCTGTACTGTCAGGTACTAGGAGTCAGTAGATAGTGTTTTTATAATCAATCTAGGATTTTGGTTTGATTACCTCGAGGATTTTGGTTACTTGTGCTTTTTAGCAAAGCAATGATGTATATATGTTCCTCGAGAAGAGATGGTACATGGAATGTACAATGTGGACTAGTATGTGAATGTATTTAATACTGTGGCTCTTGTTTAAAGAGTTTTCCTGAAAATAGATCTCTTTGTAAATGGTTTTAAGTTTTAGTGGTTTTCAGTAATCTGTTGCTAATGATACGCTTCCGCATTAGCTAATCTTGTTATATTGGTTAAAATATTTTGTTCGCCACAAATTAGTGGTATCAGAGCTCCAGGTTCGCTGAGTCTACAGATACATAGGACTAAGGTTGTTGAGTTTGTTCTAGTATCTTCCAGTTATCTGATAGTGTCTTCTTCTCATATAGGAGGATAAGAAGAACTAAAGATGTCTGGATCACACGATGAACATGCTGCTGAGAGCAGCGTTGCTGCACCAGGATGAGGTGCAAGAGACTAAGATAGAGAGGAACCAATGCCTGAACAACCCCAGTTCAATCAAGCTGATATGTAGAACCCAACCTTCCAAGCTATGTTTGGACAGTTTATGGAATCTATGACCCATATGATGGATAGGATGCCATTACCTGCACCTAGGGAACCAGGCCATGATGAAAGACATGGAGCCGGTAAGACTTTTGAACGGCTTAGGAGGGTAGGAGCCATAGAGTATGTTGGTACAGCCGACCCAACAGATGTTGACCTATGGTTGAATGAACTGGAGAAGGCCTTCAGAATCCTTATGATTCCTGATGATGAGAAGGTGAGACATGTTGTCTACCTTTTAAAAGGGAGTGCTAGTCATTGGTGGGCCATTGAGGAAGGCAAAAGACCTGGTGTTGTGATCGGATGGGATGAATTCCGATGTTAATTTATCATTAGATACTTTCCCAAGACGTATCTAGATGAGAAAATCTCTCAATTTGAGAGGTTGAGGCAAGGACAGATGAACATTAGCGAATACGAAGCTAGGTTCATGGAACATTTGTGGTTTTGTCCGCATATGGCATCTACAGATGAGGAGAGAATTTGGCATTTCAAGAAAGGATTGAACGCTGAATTGACCACTCCGGTGTCTGCTCTGGAGAATCGGGAGAGGTTTGCCACTTTTGTGGAGTTTGTAAGATGAATAGAAAGGTCTGTGATTGAGAAGCGACAGACCAAGGGTAAGAAAGAGTACCCACAGTTCCAAGGACAGAGTTCTGGAAGTTTTAAGAAACTAAGGTATTTTGTGCCTACACCACCACCAAGATTCAATACCCAGACGCAATGGACGTCAAGTAAGGGTAGGGGGCGTAGTTTACCACCGAAGGGGGCTCACAACTCAGCCTCAATGTCAGTAACAGGACCACTTAAACCACAGTGGGGAAATGTGGCATGTTATAGATGTGGGAGAGAAGGCCATGTGGTGAGGGACTGTCCTGGAAAAGTCAGGAATGTGACCCAGCAACCGAGGCAGAGTCAGCAAGGCTCTCATAGGTAGTAGTATGGCAGTGGTGCTAGAGGATGTGGACAAACGTCCCAAGCCGGGTCATCGACATCCAACAATCGAGCACAGGGTCAACAACTAGCAATGACTATATTCTAAGCTATGAATCAGCCTGAAGCAGTAGTCACCCTCGAGTTGTAACAGGTCAGATGGAATTATTTTATTCTGATATGTCTTCATCCTGCTCCGTATCTTTATTAATTGACTCGGGTGCTACACACTATTTTATCACTCGAGAAGTGATTCATGACTGCAACATGATTGTCAGTCATAGAGCAGATAGCATGTTGTTAGAAACACCTTTGCTGGGATCTATAGTATTGCTGGAAGTGTGTTCTCCCTGCAATCTTTTCTTTTCTGATCATCGCATTGAGGTGGATCTTATAACACTTGAAATGCATGGGTTTGATATAATTCTTGGGACGGACACCTTAGAAAAGTATAAGGTTGTCTTGAATTGTGGTTCCAAGCAAGCTATGTTCACAGACAATGGTGACTCATGGATCTTTCAGGGAGATAGAAAGATTCTTTCAACATATCTTGTGTCAGCTATGGTAGCTGAGAAGTTGATGAGACAAGGATGCTTTGCATTCTTAGCCCATGTGGTAGATACCACAATGGAGAGCCCTCATATTTTTGAAGTTCCAATAGTCAGGGAATTTGAAGATGTATTTTCTAAAGAACTTCCAGGTGTTCCATCACCCCGAGAGATTGATTTTGAAATTAATCTAATCCCGGGAACGCAACCAATAGCACAAATGCCATATAGAATGGCACCTGCTGAGATTGCAGAACTCAAGAAACAACTGCAGGAGTTGCCTGAGAAGGTTTTATCCGACCGAGTACTTCACCATGGGGTGCTCCGGTCCTCTTTGTTAAGAAGAAGGATGGGTCTATGCGTTTATGCATCGACTATAGGCAGTTAAATAAAGTAACTATAAAGAACAAGTATCCTCTACCAAGGATTGATGAGTTGTTTGATCAGTTGTGTGGTGCAACTATCTTTTCTAAGATAGATCTGAGATCGGTATACCATCAGTTGTGTATTAAGGAGAGTGACATACCTAAGTCTGCCTTTAGGAAAAGATATGGTCACTATGAGTTCATAGTTATGTCATTTGGACTAACTAATGCACCAGCTGCATTTATGGAACTCACGAATAGAATCTTTCGACCTTTTCTTGATCAATGTGTAGTCGTCTTTATAGATGACATCTTGATATATAGTAAGGATGCTCAACAACATGAGAAGCATCTTCGTCAAGCTTTGACTTTACTAAGAAAGCATAAGTTGTATGCTAAGTTTAGCAAATGTGAGTTCGGGTTACCAGAAGTTTCTTATCACATAATATCTGCTTCAGGTATTCATGTTGATCCTAAGAAGGTAGAATCTGTTATGCAATGGGAACAGCCTAAGACACCAACGAAGATTTGCAGTTTCCTAGGACTGGCAGGCTATTATAGGAGGTTCATTAAGAACTTCAGTTCAATAGCTTTACCCCTAACCAAGTTGAACAGGAAGGAGATTCCTTTTGTTTGGAATGACAAGTGTCAACAATGTTTCCAGTTGCTGAAGGAAAGGTTATCAAGTGCACCTATTTTAGTACTACCTGAGCAAGGGAAGAGGTATATAGTCTTTTTTGATGCATCTAAGAATGGCTTAGGATATGTGTTGATGTAGGATAAACACGTGATTTCTTTTGCTTCTCGACAGCTTAAGAAACACAAGGAGAATTATCCGACACACGATCTAGAGCTAGCTGTTGTGGTCCATGCCTCGAAAATCTGGAGACACTATCTCTATGGAGAAATATTCCAGATTTTCACAGACCATAAGAACCTAAAGTATATCTTCTCACAACATGAGCTGAACATGAGACAACATCGCTGGATGGAGTTAATCAAGGACTACGATTGTACAATTGATTATCATCCAGGGAAAGCCAATTTAGTGGTTGATGCACTAAGTAGGAAATCAGCAACACCAGCCCTAGATAAAGCACAGTTGAATTCGTTAGTGTGCTCTAAGAGAGATATGTTTATCTCCTTGAGGAAAAACAATGTACAACTTAAGGTATCATTGTTAGCCGGGCTATTAGCCAAAATGCAAGTGAAACCTACTATGAGACAACAGATTAAAGAAGCACAAAAAAACTAATTCTGTGATCCAACAAATCAAGTCAGAGTATGGTAGCGAGAAATGAGATAGTTTCCATGATTATGATGATCAAATAGTTTGTTACCATGGTAGGATGGTAGTACCTGATGCTGATGACTTAAGGAAGTTAGTCCTAGAAGAAGCTCATTCTTCAATGTATTCTATGCATCCAGGAAGCACCAAGATGTATCATAACTTAAAAGATATGTATTGGTGGCCTGGATTAAAGAAAGATGTAATTGGGTTTGTTATGCGGTGTCCAGTGTGTCAACAGGTTAAAGCTGAACATCAAAAGCCCGCAGGAACAATACAACCTCTGCCTATACCGCAGTGTAAATGGGATCATGTAACCATGGACTTTGTGGTTGGTTTGCCTAGAACAGCCAAAAGTCGTGATTCCATTTAGGTGATAGTTGATAGGTTGACTAAGACAACACATTTCTTACCTATCAGAACAACCTACACTACTGTGAAGCTTGCACAGATCTATATAGATGAGATAGTGCGGTTGCATGGGGTTCCAACTACTATCATTTCTGATAGAGGTCCCCAGTTCACAAGTCATTTTTGAGAGCGACTCCATAAATATTTGGGTACACAATTAAGGGTTAGTACAACCTTTCACCCACAGACAGACGGACAGTCTGAGAGGACTATACAAACTTTGGAGGACTTGCTTAGAGCGTGTGTCCTTTAGTTCATAGGAAGTTGGGATCTACACCTGAGCTTGATAGAGTTTGCTTATAATAATAGCTATCAGCACATCATTGAGATGACACCATATGAGGCTTTATATGGTAGACGTTGTAGATTTCCTTTAAGTTGGTATGAAATGGGAGAGTATCAGCTTTTGGGTCCTGAGCTAGTACAACAAACAACTGAGAAGATTAAAGTAATACAACAACAGTTGAAAGCTGCCCAAGATAGGCAGAAATCTTATGCTGATAAGCATCATAGACCCTTAGAATTCCAAGTTGGAAACAGAGTATATCTCAAGGTCTCACCTTGGAAAGGTATCCTTAGATTTGGAAAGAAGGGAAAGTTAGCTCTGAGATTTATGGGACCTTATCCAATCATTGAGAGGATGGGAAAGCTATCCTATAAGCTGGAGTTACCACCTGAGCTGCATAGATTGCATCCGGTGTTCCATATTTCCATGCTGAGGAAGTGTCATCCTGACACTAAGTTAGTTCTGCAACCTGTGGAGGTAGAACTAAATGATGACATATCTTATGTTGAAGGACCTGTGTTGATTCTTGACAGAAGAATCAAGAAGTTGAAAGAGAAAGACATATGTCTTGTAAAAATTCTCTGGCATCCGTGGCATTGAAGAAGCTACGTGGGATATAGAGGAAGATATGAGGAGGAAGTACCCTTCTCTTTTCTCTTGATGTTTTTGTTGATGATTTCGGGGACAAAATCCTTGTAAGGGGTGGATAAACTTGGAAAATCCCTGACCTGGGTTATGTTTTAACCCTAGGTGTTTTGTTTAATAAAAGTGATTATATGCTTGTTGTTATCTTTTGAAAAGTAATTAAGGCTCAAGAGGAACTTACATTGCAATTTTAGTCCTTTTTAATATTGTTGAAATCAATGTTTTGCTTGTTTTGGACTAAAGTGCAAATTACCCAAGTTGAGGGGTTTATTTGCAAATTGCGCATGATAATATGTTCCTCATGAGTTGAAGCATCATGAGAGTGAAGATTATGTAGAGGTGTGGCTTGTGATAGCCTGAATATCAAGAAAGAGCTGATAAAGTAATGTTTGTGCATTAAAACCTAGTTTTGGTGTAATGTGCAATTTACCTAAAACCTAGGGTTCAATATGCAAATTACCACTTCAAAATGGTCCCTACTATTTCTTGGGATCATGTGGAGCAAAGAAAATGAGAGGGGCATCTCATTTTTATCTCTTTGAAGGAGAGAGAATCTTGGTATTAAAATAATCAAGATTTAAGTATAATGGAAACCTTATTTCAAATTAATGCAAAAATAAATAAAATAATCAAAGGACCTTCAACCTAAATTGAAATGGTTGAATTCATATATGTGTGGACGTCTTTGTGCTTTGCAAGGGCCACGAAATATCTCAAGGAGGTGAAAAACCCACTCACATTATTATAAGAAAAAGAAATATCCACTCACTTATGGATATTACTATTAAATGGATTAAGGTGCTTAATTTTCTTTTCTTTAAATTGTGGATAATTGGGAGGAATAAGAGGCAAGGAGGATAGCTTCATATCTAAGGAAGAGAAGGGGGCAAGTGGCAAGGGAATTGAGGAGATAATTCCTACTTTCTCTCTCTTAATTGAATATTCAATAAAATTCACATATAAGCTCATTTATCCATAGAATGGAAGGATAATTTCGAATTCACTTCCACCCTTTTCTTGCAAAACGACCAAGGAAGCTTTGAAGGACCAGGAGGACGACCCCCAACCTGTTGGTAAGCTTCTTGACCTTCTTTCATCTTGATTTCATGGTGGAAATCATAAATCAATGCATAATTTCTTCTTTTCTTCACTCCATCTTCAACCCTAGCCAATCTTTTCACTCCAAAACTTGAGGGTGAGCCTTGGGGGATTTTCAAAAGCTTCTTCCACCATTTTTGACGTGAAGCTCCAAGATTTGAAGATCAATTGAAGGCGGTTTATATAACTTGAACCCTTATTCATTGTTATTGAACTCAATTTCTCAATCAATTATGTTCAATTCCTCTTCTTGCAATTCCTTTGATTAGTTGATGCAACTACCATGATAATGGTAGTAATTTTTGATGAACTAAGGCTTGATGATGATGACATCATCTTAGGCACACTTTCCAACAATTTTGAGTTGCAAACGGTTTTGGACCTTTGGTCCAAACAGTTTCACAAAACTGTTTGGAGACCAAACGCTTTGCGAACCATTTGGTGATTTGAGTCCCAAACCGCATGAGAGTGTTGACCGTTTGGATGGGTTGACAATTTGAGGTCTGAACCCTAGTACACGTTGGATGATGATCCAATGGATCCAATTCATTCATTAAATGTATGGACAATCCACCAATTACAACCCTAATCGATTTGTTGGAGGTTCCATAGATTGATCCATTCGATTTCAAGACTTTTTGGGTCAAACAGTCTTGAGACCGGTTGATCCCAAATGGTCTTGAAACCGTTTGGGATCAAACGGTTTCAAAACTGTTTGGTGATCCAATGGTTGAGATTTGAGGGTTGGAGATCCAAGAGCCAATAATTGTTGAACTTCAATAACTCAATTAATTGAAGGTTTCAGTGTAGCAAATCATGATCAACCAATTGATGAATGTACCTAATGAACCCTTGCGGTTTTGAGACTGAATTGGACCAAACGGTCCTGAGACCATTTGAGTCCAAACAGTCTTGAAACCGTTTGGGGTCAAACGGTTTCGAAATCATTTGGAATCAAACGGTTTCAAAACCGTTTGGTGATGAAACCTCAAAACCGAATAAAGGTCAATTGTGATTCAATAATTTGGAAATTGAAGGTGATGATTGTTCCAATGATCCAATGATTGATAGTAATGACAATCAATGATAGGTACAAAGGTTGAATCCCTAAAGTACCTAACTGATTAATACCTTTAAAGGGATAAACCCTAATTGTTTATAAAAATAATAACTTAGTACACTATGTCAATCATAGTTGTATGTACTTGATGGAAGGGTTGATATAACCTAATCAAGTTGAGAGGATGATAGAGAGGAAATCATACATGAATAAGATTCATGTGGTGATTAAGGGTATGATCCTTAGCAAAGAGATCATAAAACCCTAATCATGAGCATAAACTCTAATTGACAAGATTATTGAACCCTAACCCTAATCCAGGGTAAGGATGTAACCATAATCTAGGGTGAAAATATGAGTGACCCTAATTATGGGTAATGGAACATGACACCCTAATTGGGATGAATAGTAAACCCTAATTGTAGATTATTGAATGTAGACCCTATTCTGGGGTGAAATTTATGTGAAACCCTAACTTAGGGTGATTTTATGAGAAACCCTGATGTTTGATGTGATGTGGAGCTCAAATCCAGGGTGATGCTATGAAATGTTTTTTGAAACCCTAATCTTGGGAAATATGGTGATAAACCATAACCTTGATCTGGGTAATGGGATTAATGTTCCCAAATGACATGAAATGGGAAACCCTAACCCTAGTAAGGGAATAGTGGTGTTACCCTTGAATAGTGAATTCAAAATTGTTCTGCATGGTACTGATATGCAATTGAAGTTACTGTTATCATCTACACTAACCATGCAGGTATTCTGAAATGGTGATCATGGCCAGGTATGAGCTATGATGTTTTATTCATCATTGTTTATTGGGCCTTGTGTGCCATAATATGCCTTGTTGCCTGATGAGAGGTAACAAGAGAGTTAATGGGCCTCAAGTGCCATGAGTAATGCTTGTATAGCAAGTACCATGTTTACCTTGGTCAGATGACCTGAAGGTGATAGTTACCTGGAAAAGTGGTAACAAAGCTTAATGATGAGATAAGGGTTTGAATACCCAGAACCATATGATTATGGTAATGAGATTGTGCAGGGATGAGAATTCCCAGTATTGAAATGAGGTACTAAGTTCCCAATGTCTTTTAAAGACAAATAAGTAATTGATGAAAATAGTACATGTTTCTTTATAGCATTGTCATAATAAGTTATGTTTAAGAATGTGGTTGATGCTAAAAGAATATGATAATGTACTTAATTAATCAAGTGAAATCTATTCATGTAGTGCTCTGACCATAGATCCATCATCGTCAGTAGTTGGTGATGGTGAAATAGGTTTTCCTATGGGATTTATTGGAGTTCGCATATTTTGAATATGCGGGGGTAAATGGGCGAAAATATCCTTACGTCCTGGTGAAGTGATTGATGGAAGGTAAACATTAAACATCTCAATCCTTCATGTGTCGGGATGGATGTATCACAAATATCCCGATGGTTGGGATGGATGTATCACTAATCTCCCAATGATATTCAATGTCAGGTCGATGGAGATAAACATTAAATCTCTCGATTGCCGATGAGAATGCAGTTGACGTTGTAACTCTATAGCGAAGTTGTCAGTATACCCTGGAAAGCTATATTGAGCAGTTGACATAGTCTTGCTTATGGTCCCGTACTGACTGGGATGTGGGAGGTCATGGGAATCCAGTTTTTCCATTGACCTATGTATGGTACTGATTTCAATTTAGCAATGGTCAGTTGGAGTATGAGCGGTATACCTCATCTCCTCAGAGCTTAAGTATGTTTGTAAAAATGTAATCAGCCGTGTAGTGTATTTGCATAAGACTAAAATATGAGAATCACTAGTTGATGATTATCTTTCTTAACATATCCTAGATGGATAAATGGTATACATGTCCTATAATTCTTTATTGAATATTAGACATGTTGTTATTCAAGTTATAGCTAATAAGCTCAAGTGGGAATGTTGCTCTAATCTGCATTTCATAAGTGAATTATCTGTTGTTGATTATTTTGATTCCACTACTCAGTTTATTTCTATTAAATTGCAATAATAATGTTTTCGACGAAGAGTTATATCTCCCGCTGGGGCAATTTTTATAATTGTCTCACCCCCGTGGAATCCAACGTTTTTAGTTAGACACAGACAAAGAGGCAGAACCTCTGTAGCAAGGGAAGAGTCGCAGCAACAACAACAGGGACAGTAGTAACACTACAGGTGGAAAGACTGGCTGTCAGGCTTTGTTCATTTGTAAATAGATTCCTATGTGTCATCTCTGTACTCTCAGGTTCTAGGAGTCAGTAGATAGTGTTTTTATAATCAATCTGGGATTTTGGTTTGATTACCTCTAGGATTTTGGTTACTTGTGCTTTTTAGCAAAGCAATGATGTATATATGTTCCTTGAGAAGAGATAGTACATGGAATGTACAATGTGGACCAATATGTGAATGCATTTAATATTGTGGCTCTTGTTTAAAGAGTTTTCCTGAAAATGGATCTCTTTGTAAATGGTTTTAATTTTTAGTGATTTTCAGTAATACGCTGCTAATGATACATTTCTGCATTAGTTAATCTTGTTATATTGGTTAAAACATTTTGTTCGCCACATAAATTGTTATACATGTTCTTCCTATTCCTACTTAGAATATTAATTGGTCTACTACTCAGTTATAACCTCCTAGTTTTGCTTAATCTAATTTATCTATATAATACATATCATTTAGCTGAATTTGTTCAACCTATTAAGTATGTTATCTACCTGCTTAGTTATCTCTTCTTTTAATAGACATTAGTAGAGAGTTATTGTTGGATCCTAGATGGGTGATTAGATGCTCTAGAGGGGGGGTGAATAGAGTTGAATGCACTTAAATAAAATTCATTAG